>PTEX01000225.1:680461-786672 GCA_003342815.1 Eudromia elegans | reverse complement strand
GGGGGAAGAAAGGAATAAAGGCAGAACCAAGAGCAACAACCGCCGCTATTTAAAAACTCGGGGAATGTTTTATTCACTGGCGATTTGGGACAAGGCTCCGTGCACTCGCACACACACCCCCCTCCAACGTGGGGGGGAAAAAAAAAAAACTTAAAAAAAATCAGACAAGTTGCTAGGGAGACTTGTGTAAACTCCGCACAGAGGCACATTTCTGGCCTTTCCCCCTATATTCCATCTCGTATTCCGATCACGCACCACTGCGGCACGATTGCACCAATGCACTGCATTAATCTTGGCCTTAAACGGGCTGCCTGGCAGAGCGAGCCGAGTGTATATATCATCTTTCCAACTTAACAAGTTGCAGGGAGGGGGGGGGGGGGGGGGGGGGGGGGAACCTTCATCCTGAATATCAAATATAGGAGGCGAGATGGGAAGGGAGCGTTCAGGAAGAAGGGGCACGCGGGCACATCCAGAAGGCTGCAGGCGTCCCCGAGCTTCCCGAAGGCTCCTTTTCCCCCCCGGGTCCCGCCGCCCCTGGCAGATGTCTGAAACGCTGCCAGCCCGAACAATGTGGGCCCCGCGCGCTGCCACCAGCCCCTCGGCGCCACAAAGTGCCTCATTCTCCCGGCGCAGTGGGGTCATATATACATATTAAACAACCATTTTCTCAGGCTCTCCTTGCCTTGCTAAGCCGCACGGTGAGCGCTGGGTTTTTACCGCCCTCTCCTCCGGGAAGGGCCGGGGCAGCAGAGCGCAGCGGGAGCGCATCGCCGCACGGATGCTCCGCGGGGCACGCCGCGGGCTGGCACGCGGGGACAAACGCCAGCGCCTCGCTGTGACTAATGCTCTTGACAGGGCAAAGCGCGGGGACAATGCGGGCCCGAGAAAGGCAGCGACGTGCCGGACTCGTGCGTCGCGGGCAGAGAGGAGAGGGTGGCCTCCCAGGACAAGGCCAGTGGCACCCGCCGCCTGACCTGCAGAGAGCCTTGCCCCAAGAGCGTGAGCAGGAGAAACACACAATAAAATACGTCTGGGTTAGCGGTCAGCTCAGGTGGCTATGGAGGCCCACCGGCTCCGAGGTGTCTATAATCCCCCCTCGTTTCTCACGGATACATCTGCAGGAAGGGGGTTTTGGACTCACCTGGCTGCTCAGCTTGGTTTGATAAGAACCATCTGAAACAAAAACACCGAATGAATCAATTAAAGGTTTGCTTTTCCTGCCCCAACCTCTACGGAAAAATAAGACTCCTTACACCAATACCATCCAGCTTTCTTCTGCGATGCCCTGCTGTTCTCCCCAGCTCCCCACGCAGAGCCCCAGAGCCGGGCGTGTTTCATCACGGGGGCAGATAAACCACGGCCCGAGCAGTGCCGCCTACAGAACACGCTCACCGAGGGGGGCATGGCCAAGACGGAAGCACGCACAGCAAGCGGACCAGAACGGCGGCAGCGCGGCACGGACGCATGCTAAACCAGAGCAGTCCACACTCTCCTAGCTCCCCATCCGAGGGCTTCAGAGGGATTTCTAGTGCAGGGGATGACTAACTGGGGCCACATTTTTGTTTTGGTTGCAGATTGGAAGACGCTATTTTTATTCCCCAGTCCCCCAAAGCATCTGTTTCTCTCTTGCTATTTAAGACTTCCTTTTTTAAGACCTAGTTAGAGGTATATCATTATTTTTAAATGTTACTCTTTGCAGTCGCACTTGCATTTTATCATCATTACTTGTGTCATTAGCTGCGTGTCTGAACTGTGTAATTTGAAGATGAGGGGATAAAATCCTTGCAGGGGTCCAAGAGTTACCTCCCCTTGAGCAAATATTTTGGGATACCTACCCTTGGGTACAAGCTAGTGCATTCCCCAGACAAGGAAAAGAATCCTTTCACAGGTCATGGTCTAAAGGCTTCCAGGTAGAGAAGACTGTTTGGAAGCATTAACAGAGCAGGCTAAATGCCCAGCAGAAAAGGGAAAGATCCCACTTGTTCCTAGTGTGTTAGTCAAGTCACAGTGCAAGTATTACTTGCCTCCCACTGGAAGCACACTCAACGGAGCAAGTTCTCTGCTTTCTATGGAGTAATAGATGAGGACATAGCTGACCTTCCTGGTTGGAGAGTAAGACAGAAGACAGGATGACTCAATAAATGAGTTACGTTGACTTACAATCACAACAGGCCTGACAGAGTAGCAGTTCTGGATCACTTAAGGGTTGGTATAATGTGACACGAATACAACTCGGGTCACTTGATTTAGCAGGTCTTGCTTTGCTGTTTGTTGTAACTGATCTATGGGGATCTTTTATTGCCTCATCCCCATTGCACTCAGGTGACAGAGGAAGTAAATGAGATGAACTCCAATCCCAAGCTACAGCATCCTCCTTGTCACTTGGTGCAGGAGCATCAGCAGCACATCACTACCTCAGCACAGGGGTTGGCATTGGGTCCTGGAGACCACGGCACGGAAAGATTTGTTTTAGATGCAATAACCACATCTCACTGAGCAGGGGAGCAGCTTTGCACAGTTTTTGGCAGAGTAAAATTGATTTTTTTTTTTTTCATTTAACCACTACTACCTCAACACAGTTCACAGCAGCTTATTCAAAGAGCAGCTGGTATTCGAAAGGTTAGTAAGAAAAAAAGAACCTGCTCCAGCATCCTAGGCTGTACAACACACCCAAGGATTTCTGGTTTTGCTTTCAGTATCAAGGTGCCATACGATGCCAAGTGAAAGCTTTTTTAAAAAAAAAAGGGTTCAAAGGTACTTTGGACAATACCCATCTTTATGAAGACAGTGTCCTAATCATGCCAGGAGATACATAGGGTGCTCAGACCACAGTGAGCACTCATGCAGCTTGCCCAGGCTACACAGCCTCACCCAGAGCTGCCACTGCCTGCCACGCACCCCTAGGGGAGAAGGTATGCACACACCTATACATTCTTTCTGCATTACTCCATGGAAGCTTCATTCCTCTGGCCACCGGTTCACAGAGCTCCAAATAGAGCAGCCCTCCAAGAAATGGTGTCAAGGCCGACAGCTTCATTTGCATCCCCATTGGGTTTTAAAATCAGGCATAAACCATATGAGAAGGACATTTCACTAAATGATGTTATGTTGTTAGGTCTTCAAAGTTTCAACCAAGAAACACTACACTCCAAAATGAGACCACTGCATTTCCTTGTTATTCTAGACACACAAACCTGGAAGTAGGTATAAATTAGTCCAATATGAAATACATATTTACACACCTAATACAAGCCTCCTTTAGCAACCATCTTTCCCTCTTTACTTCCCTTCTAACACCAAGTTGGCAAAGGTCCATATCAGCTACCAGGAACTTACACCTAAGTCCCAACCAAGCCCCTTCTGTCAGACTGCAACTGCCATTTGCTAAGTCCTTCTTCAAAGAAACAGACAGCAATGAGCCTCTGTATTTAAAACTTACTAAAAAATGACTACCAAGCATAGGAAATTGCCTCTTATTGGCCATCCTTTGAGTTCTTCATGGATATTCCCTGGGACTCCAACTGAACCCAGAGAAAAATGGATTCAACCTTCATTTGCCAGTAATGCCAGCATCAAACATTCTGCACCACACCATCTCTCACTGTCATCAAGATCAATAACTACCAATAATCATTGTGCTTGTCAAACCTGTCTGAGCTTTTATGCCTTTATTTGCAGATTTCTAAACTATTTCTTCCTTGTAACTGCATCTGCTAGAACACTGTTTTAACTCAAAAACTAAGGTTTTCAGATAATAACAAGAATCATGGACCAAGAGTTTTCACTACTTCGAGTTCCCTACCAAAATCAGGAGAAGGTTTTACAAGCAAAGAATGGGAGCACAGAGAGAATGAGCAATTTTCAGAAGACGACAGAGGAAGCATAAAACAGAGCCCGTAATTTATCGCACATCTCTTGGTTCTAGTCCAAATGCTTAAACCACAAGATCATCCTTCAGGCTTAGGATACCAATGAAAAGCTTTAGTTCTCACAGCATAAGAACCTGGGGCATTTTTCATAATTGTCTCATACCAGAGGTGGCCTCCAACCAAACAGTCTAGGACAGGATCCTGGTCCGACTGCCCAAGATTCAAGAGAAAAGACAGAGTTTTGAGACCTTTCTTTTGGATGACAACCCACGCAGTTTTAATATCTGATTTGGAAGCTCCACACCCCTGAAATGACATAGTACTCCACATATTTCTGCCTTAGCTGGTCTATGCTGATTTGCTGGGACCTGGAAATGGTGAAAGAGATTTTTCAGATGCATTATCTTATGGAGAACAGATGTCCCCAACAGTCTTCCATGCAGAACCTCACAGGGGCAGAAAAAGGAAGAAAAGGAAACACTTTTACTCAGATTCGTTAGGAAAACCTTGTAAAACAGCGAGTAGAATCTCCAAGTAACTTGGAAAGAGACTCTTCAACCACAAACCAACAAGTATTCCGGGAGAAGGTTTGTGGGGAGGAAGAGGGAGAATTTCTACCATCCAGAAGATTTCTTCTTAGTATTCACACTAAACTACTTAAGTACTGCAACCCTGTTTCCCTTCAACACAAAATTAACCAGAAAATTAAGTGAAATGTGTTGATTATCACAGCAAGATTGATGGCTAGGGAGAGAAGTGGGGAGGAGGAATAAGCAACACGTCTCTACATGTTCAAAACCAAGGCAAGGAGGGTTAAAACCAAGCAGATGTACACCAGAAAGCTGCCACTTTCCGGTGGGAGAGGGGGGGGAAACCCTCATGGCCCCTTGTGCTCCTCTCCAAGGGCTGAGACTACAGGGAGAAAGGGAACAAGTTAAACAAATGAGCCTAGCATGTCACCAAGTCACTTCAGGTGGGGAAGCCAAGGACTCGGCCCCTTTCTGTTTCAGACAGCTCAGAAATTGTTCCATAGCTTTAGCCATTTTCCAAATCTAGGTCACCTCAAGGCGTGCCCGCGCTGCCAGGGTCACCTCTAGGACGGGCCATGTCAGCCAGACCCAGCTCGCAGCACGCGAGCAGCGACTTGGGAGGAGCTGCAAGGCCGGCAGTGGCGTTCCTCTGGAAGTATCTCCCTGGCTTCCTTCAGAGGCACTTATAGGACGAAGACTAGTTCAAAATGAGCCCTTGCGGTTCAAATATTGACTTATTCTCCCTTCTCTTGTCGGTGCGGGATTGCTCCTTAATAAAGGCCCTAAGGATGAGCACCTAGAAGGAGGTTTCATCTGTTCTGGCAACGTCTCTTGCCACAAATAGAGGGAGAAGTGCTTCAGACCTGCTTTACATTAGGAAGAAACAGGAGAAATAAAAAGAGCATCTGACAACAAAATAAAACTATTTTGGTCACTGCCATCTCCCTTACACTAAATGAAGCAATTGTGGGCTACGTTTGTTTTGCATTCATAATTAGCAGACAGAACAGATGGCAAAGGCGTCGCTTAAAGCCACACGTCCGACAAAATAACCCAGGCTGCCAGTGCGATTTTTCACTGGGAACAAGGAATACTTTCCCCTCTTCTTCCCATTGAAATGTATCTTAAAGAACTGAGGCCAGCAAATGTTTGCATCAAGTAGGGGATTCACCGCAAAAAGGAATCCATTGTGTTTTGGAGTGTGTTGATTACTGGCTGAGTGAGAAAGAAAAGGGCAATAGCAAATGAATTGCTAAGAGAACAAAAAATAGGAATGGAAACTAGCAATACATTGCCAGCAATGTAACAAGGGGCTCAAATAAACATATACTCTCTCCTTCCTTTAGTCTTACAGTTGAGGCATGGGTTGGAACTCAGCAGATCTGTATTCAGTTTTATAGACAGTTGAATATGAGACACCATCAGTAAAGGTTATCTGCTGTCCCGCATCCTCACCTAGCCCCTTGGGCACTAAAACACACTTATCCTCTCAATACCACCTCAATTTAAGGGCATCGCAAAATTCTCTGAAAACAGGAGAAGGAAGGCGCAGGCGGGCCATCCATCACACGCAGACAGTCCATGGCCATGGCTAGGAGACCTTGTTTCACCAGCCATCTGGAGCAGGGCCAACGAGCGGGGAATTCCTACATGGCACTCCCCTCCATTTCCTCTGCCACAAGCACAGACAAGGATCGAGATATCCCAGAAACAAGTGCTACTTGCTGAAAACCTTGAAGACCTGTTCCTTGGTCTCTTGGACAGCACTGTGCTGCATTTGGCTTGGGACATGCAGAACATCAAGATGGGAACATCTTAGAGGGAAAGTTTCTCGGTGAACCTCTCTCGACAGCCCATCTTTCACGACAAAGGTAAGTCCCTGCATTAAGTTCTCAATTTCCTACAAAGCCTCAACAAATTATATGCAGTGAATACCCCCCTGCTTGTTGGAAAATGACAGACAGATATGGATACTGCCTCTTTCCTTTTAGAGTCTCGTGAGGTCTTCTGACAGCCTTGCTCATGAGCTGCAAGAGCATTTTGGCATGCCATTCTGTAAGCACTATGGATAAGTTGTTCCTAGCACACATGACCAGACAGTATCTGGACACAGAATAACAATAATCATGAGCCATGCTGCTCTCACAGTGCCAAGATGCTAGTAAGTGTGAGCCTCAGTAGATACTGTAGTCTAGGACCCTCCTGATACTGCAGATATGCCATTAATCCATTAATCAAGAGTCTTGACGAGTTCCTGTAGCTACAACCTGCTCCTCTCCGATACCGCTGATGTGCTAACTGCTCCTCAGCAGCTCCTGCAGCACTCCTGTCCCTGCTGTTGAAAACATGCTCATAGTAACGAGTCTCAGTAACGGTCCATAGCAATAGGAAGGCCCATGTGATCCCTAGCAAAAGGACATAGATTTCGAGGAAAGCACACAGACCTAGAGAATATGTATACATATGAGACAGTTACTTGGAATATTTTTGGACACCTTGTTCCCTCTTTCCACGCTGAACTGCAATTTTTTATATATATCAATATATTACTTCTTTCTGAAGTTATCTCAACATTGACAAGTAACGGGTGGTCTGCAAGAAACAGTCTCCAACAAAACACTGACATTGCTTTTTGTTACCTCCACCAGTCCCAGAGGTGGTCATAAAAGCTCCCTACTTTGGCTAACTGCTCAACCACCCAAGAAAAGGACTCTTGGCTGGGCCGTCAGGACACATAGCCCAGGGGCAGGGCTTAACATCCTTCCAATTTAGAGTTGGGCAAATACAGTTCAAATACAGTGACTGGCATAACTTGAAACATCTAGGAACTGCCCTAAATATGGGCATTGCCCCACACCTACTTCTCAAGCTGTTTTGCATCTCCTGGGAATTCCCTTTAGATACGTAACCAAGAGAACTGCTGCCACCAGTACTCTTGCCTGCCCGTTTGCATGGCCTTCTAAGGGGCCTGTGAAAGCTCCACAGAAGCTACCATTCTCCCAAGAAATGATGGAAAGATTCAGTCACCGAGAGACAGGACAGAGCTCCCTGGAGTGCTGCCTACAGCATTTGCCTAGCAAAGGGGAAACCTGTGTTCTGCTCCCTGCTAAAGGTGCATTTTGTGTTAAACAGTCATCAACGCAAATGCATGCACAAAGGGTCCTCAAAGCGACGATCTCAATAGAAACATTAATTGAAATAAAATGATTCATTAGTCAAACAGCTAGTTCAAATAGCAAGTTGAAGAAATGTCTAGGTGAATACCTGCTTTGAGACCTTGCTTCGGTCAATATTTAGTTATTCACGCCAAGTGGAACAGTACTAATAGAAAGTCTCCTAGGCTGGAGGTCAGCACACATTCCTGAAAAGTGGCTGTGGGCTCAAATTTCCTGAAGGCAGAAGCAGTAACCCAAGCTGGGTGCCCCATACCTGACGTGACTGAGCTAACTCCTGAGCCCCTCCACATAAAGATGATGATACCAGGGCTGCTTACTGCTGCCTACTTGTCCTCCTTCAGCTTAGCAAATCCAGTCTTTCAAGCTGTGCAATTTGCCTTGCAAAAGCCCCAGCTAAATTGGAGCAGATTATGCTAAACATAAGGATAAAATGCTCCTAGTTTAAGAGCTTCCCTGTTGAAGGAAAAATAAAAGGACTTTTCCTCCTTAAATTTCTGCCTTTCCCACTGACCTGCCCTCTTGCCTCCCCATTAACAACAGTTCATTATTTGCAAAATCTAGGAACATATTAATCCCACTTAAGTCAAAGGTAGTTCTAAAACTTCTGAAAAATGGGTACAGTTTTAATACAAGTGCCAGCAAATTCAACAGATCAACAGGTGTCAAAATGTTTGTGCATGGGCCTTACCAAGAGCAAAAGGCATTTAGGTCCTGAATTCAACAGCAGCAGAACAAAACTGGTGTGCACACGCACGTTATTCATCAGTTCACAAGCCATATTATCATGCTATCTACATCTGTATGTGTTATTCACTACGTTATGCAGTAGACATATGTGTATTCAATATTTCATCTGCAATAGCACTTGAGAACATGAATTAGACACGTTACATTTTTTAAAACATACAGAAGTAGAGAAATAGAAGGAGATGGATCTCGGTGCAAAGACCAAGTGACCAAGCCCTTTCCAAATGGGCTGACTGGATCTATTCACCTTAATGAACAGTGCTCATATATGCCTTAAACACTAATTGTTCTATGGGGCCCCACCATTTCTTCCTAGTGGGATTTTTACCTGTTGTGTATAATAAGGCACCAATTCCCTATTTACACCCATAGCATTAATTTTAGCTGACAGGCGAGGTCCTCACAAGTGCCATGAAGTATGCAGTTACCTCATTCCTCCCATCTAATCATAACTGCAAGAGAATGAGGTAGCCATTCTCACCACCAATACCTTCATTATCGTTGTTCAAACCCATTTTCTTCCTTTCTCTTCGTTTATTCAATTAAACCCATTCAGATGTATGGCTGAATATTAACACCAAGCATTTACGGCACTTTAAATAATGATTCTCTCAGTGGGAAGCTGCTCTGAACTCCCTCTTGAACTCCAAAGCTCCTGCTGGAAAGATGCTGACTGGAGACAAGAAGGCTGCAGACAGTTCCCTGTCACCAAGGCAAGGATGTGAACTGGGACCACCATGGCAAAGGCTCTCGGCACTTTCCCAGAGATGCTTCATGCACCGTAACGACACGGGCCATGGAAAGCAGGAAGTCTCAGGCTTGCTTTGTCACAAGGTCCTTCTCAGCTTAGGTAGCTAAGGTTCAGTAGCCTTAAGAAGAACTGACTTATTTTGTTTTGCTTTTTAGAGGCGATTCTCACAGCTTCCTGGATATCAAGCCATTACTGACTTCAGCATTTCTGAGCATGTCAAAAAGCCTAAGAACTGCCTATTACCAGCCACTCGATAATGAGACGATGATCTTGCCTCGGGCTTGCAAAATACAGATAAGCAGGTACCCCGATCCCAACACTAAGACTTCCTCCTTGGTATCCAGTTTAAGTTTCCTTAGGCTTTATTTCTTTTCGTTACCATAAATTCTTGCCCAGATTTCTCAAGAGGGCAGAATTCAAATCCATTAAGATGCACCCATAAATAAAATAACAGTTAATAGGTTACTTAGATAAAGGCTTTCCATCCTAGGGCAGAGGCAAATATTAGGTAATTAATCATCAAGTTGGCATTAACTTATCTTTTGGCACCTACCATAAAATGTAAATCTAAAATGAGCAGTAGGGGGGGAACAAAGAAATAAGAAGCCAACAATAGTTTTGGAAATGGATGACAAAATCCAAATGTTCTGCCTCACTGCTGCTAAATTAAGCACAGTGTTATCAGTGCAAAGATTAAAAAAAAAAAGAGATTTTCCTCTGAACCTTAAGTCACACTTCTTAGCTGCACAGGATATCACAGCAGTAGTAAAGACAGGAGAATTTACTCACCCTGAAAATGAGTGGAAATAATCAAGGGGTCTACTCAGCTCTTCGTTTTCTCAAATGCAGCTCTGTGGAGCAGGAAAAGGAAGAAGAGAGATGGACATCAGGTTATTGGACAGAGCAGGGCGATCCCCCTCACTCGGGCACTTGCTCTGCCCTTTGCAGGCACCGCCACCCAACCCACCTCTGCCTGGGGCCTCCCTCCCTGCAGGGCACAAAGCAGGGGGCAAGGGCCACCAGGCAGTGCCAGAAGGCACCAAAGCGCCTAATACGGGGCAGTTCCAGCAGCCACTCGGTACCTGGAACAACGGTGGCAGTTCCCAAAGTTAGGCTCCATTACCAAAAGGGAAAGAAAAAAAAAAATCAATATATTTCTAGTACATGGGACAAGTAAACTATTCAGGGACAGCACATAATCCATTCTCAGAGAGCCCCTACAACCTTATCCAAAGAAAAACGTGTTATTTTGCTAGATACGTCATCCTTCTTCCTCTTTCTCCGTTGCCACCATGATATGAAATCCAGCATTGTGCAATCTAGTGCACAAAACCCACCAAGACTTGATTTTAGCCACATCAAAGCCAGTTCACAGGCTGATTCTTCGTCCAACTTGTCCAGCCACAGTGACTCACAAATGAACAGTGAAGAAGGAGAAAGTTTCTGGATCTCTAAAGAAACATTTCTATTTTTTTCAAAGAATCTTGCATTCATTAATTTCATTTCAAGAAAGAAGCCACATTTTTTTTTTTTGATGTGGCTGGTTACTTGACGAGTGAGGCATTAGATTTGTGAGTTGTTCTTCAAGCCAAAACATGCTCCCTTTCATTCATAACACTGAGCTGCTCTGCGTTAAACAGTCGATTATCATGAATGAAGTGGGTGTAACTTCCTTGAAATCCTCCAAAGACCTGTCAAAGCAGAGCTACTGCAGCTCCGTTTTCTCCTTGAAGCGTACAGATCATTGGTTTAATTGTTCCACAACCATCTCGAAATATGCTTTCTTGGTTCAAAGCATTCGGCGGTATCACTTCTTGAGGAGGAAAGGGGAAGGGTGGAGAACGGTGCCTCAGGATAAGGGAGAAAAGTGGGTATGCGCCTCAACCATCAAATTTAGATTCTTTTGGAATCAAATTGAGCTTCATCCAGTTAAAAGTGTGTCAGACAAAACCTTACAAATCAAAGCCCTGGCCTGTTTTGCATGGATAATCAAGAGCCCCTGGTTCTTTTTGTAAGAGGAAATGTTGAACTCTAAAGAAAAAGACTGATCTTACAGCTCAAAGGCCTGGCCAGTGACTTAATCTCAGTATGACTCCAGGTCTGCCATTTTCTACCCCTTTCCAACTCTTTTGGTGCTGTCCCACAATTACCGTTTTATCAAGGAAGATGCCACTGTTGGCAAACTGAATTCATCTGTGAGCCTGTAGACTGCGAGACTGCACATACAAGAGTAAACAAACATACGACAATCTGTGCCTATGAACTTGTTCAACAGAAAGATCCTTCCAAGCATGGCTGCTATCCTTAACAAGGAGAGCTGCTCCATCTCAGCCGTTTATTCTCATCAGATTTTAGGACATCGGGGGATGAATCCTGGCCTTAACCAAACTGCTAGAGTGCCATTTGGACACTCATTTTGGACATAGACTTTGGACCTCAGTGGACCTGCTGAAGATTGAATCCATGTCAGATCTCTTGTCTACCATTTGTGAAGCTTGGCAGTCCAGCGATGGCCACAGGAAACTCAGCAAGGAAAGACAAAAATACAAGCAGCCCCACACTTGGAAGGGTCGGTCTCAGGAAACACCACGGAAAGCAGCAGCATTAAAACTAACATTTCTCTACTGCAGCTCAACTTCTCTGCTAAGTTTCCCTATCTTGTGCACAACCAAAACAACAACAAACCTTGACGGCAGTTTCAAAATAACACGCTTTAAACGTCTCTTAACAACTACAACACTAAAGCTGGCACTTTTGACTATATATATATATATATATGTATATATATAAAAAACAGGGCAGCAATTTGGACATCTCAAAGCGGGTCACGGTTTGCAGCCAGCACCAGAGACAGCACTCCCTCCCTCCGGCGCCTCCCCGCATGGAGACGCCCCATCCAGGAGCATTCCAATGCACCCGGAGACGGGACCTGCAGAGGAGCGTGGCCCTGGGCACGGCTGGGGAGGCGCCCGAGGCAGGCCGGGCACGCTGCACACTCCTCCTCGCCAGGCTCCAAGCCTCCTATCAGCACCGCAGAGCCACGAGAGCCGCTCCCGAGGGGCTGCTCTGCTCCCATCTAAGTGAACAGGGGTTACGACACCGGTCCGAACAGCAGTGAGAGCTGACTGACGTACAAGCTGCTCTGACGGGTAGCATTTTAACTCCCATTGCTATTACGGGCACGAGGATTCATTTCTCTATTTATCTTTAGCTGGCATCCAGTCCTGGATTGAAACCGCATCTGCGGTTGCATTGCTGTGAAATGACTGCTCATGACTCACGCTGAAAAGGACACATTTGTAAACTGACCCACCATTGACAAAATCCTCTCTTCATTTGTAGGCGAGATGAGGCATAGGTTCCTTGTCTGATTCACTTCCTGAGGAAATTTTTACTCTCTGCATCTTTTTCAGTCCTTATTCAGTCACAGAGCAGCAAAGTGATTAATATCAAATCCATGCTTGACACAGACTGGAAGACAGATTCAGAATTCTTTCAAAATCAGCGCTTAATTAGTTGCTTAGAAAAACAACCCATCGCCAAAAATGTGCGGGGTCGTTTTGGATTTGCTTTTATTTCTTCCTCTCCTGGTTGAGAAAGCTCTTGCAGTTGAAAGCACTAAAAGACAGTCAACGGCACACAGAGCAACGCAGGCAGGACGAACCCAGCACCTTCCGAGACCCGCCGCCGGCAGCAACAACGGGGAATCGGGACCGAGCTCCAGGCGGCCGCGGCTCTCCTGCGCCTGCTGCTCCGTCGCAGTCGTTTGCAGAGCGCGCGGGTCCTTTCCCCCAGCACGACAGACGCTCGGGGAGGGAGCTGGATATCCAACACCTCCGCCACACCCAGGCGGCGAGCGGAAAACCCCAGGGCGCCAGGAATCAGAGCTAGCGCTGAGAGAACCTCGAGGAAACTGCTGCAAGTTTCGTGCCAGTTTTCATCTACCTGATTATTCCTATCAAGACAGTACTAACCAAGTCCAGAGCGGGAGGTGACTGGGAATAATCCCCCGGCCGGGAAGGCTGCTCAGAACTTGGCACTCGGGATCAGGCCCCTTCCTGCATCCTATTAGGGTGGCCACCGTTAGCCTACAGAGCGAGGGAGCCCAAGGAGGGAGCCCCTTCCCTCGGCTGCTGCTCTGCCCCTCTCTCCGTGTCTCCACATTCTTCTCCTCTCGCCTTTTTCCCCGGCAGCACTGAATGATGGGATTTTTGACATCAGAGGAAAGTCATCCCTTCTCCACTCCCCCAGCTCCTCCGCGCTTCCTCCTCAGGCACGTCCGCTCGCCTGCGTGCTCTATCCCAACTCGGAGAAGGGCCCCAGCTGACGGGCCACGTTCCGGATGCCGCCCAGGGGGGGACCCGTCCCTCGGGCAGCCCGCTCCCACCAGCGCTCCAAAGCACGTTTTGTAACTGCTGCCGAGCTGGCACCGACAATAGCACGGTCATTGTTAGCCAAGGTAAAGCGACCTCTATTTCCTCGGACAAGCCAGCTGCCTACAGGGAATAGCTGGGTTCGAGATAAGCGAGAACGCGCTGGGAAAGTTTCGCTTCGGCTGTGCTGACGCTTCCTACAATAAGCTAAATGTTCGGGCAGTTCATGCCCTTTCCGCCGCAGTTTCTCCAGCCCTTTAATTTATTATCTGGGAGCAGACAGCAGATGACCCCATCCTATCGCAGCGAGCCTGTGGTAAGCCCAAGGCACGAGAGGCAGTTACTGAACCCAGCGCAGTTTCGGACCTGCAGGAAACACCCTGTGCGTTACCACGAACCCAGAGGCACCTGCTCTGCGTTGCTCACGCACAGACAGGAGCACAGCCCGAGGCGGCTCCCGCGGTGCATTTCGGCCGCTGCAGAGGCGGCTCCTCCAGCGGGTCCGGGTAGGGGCCGGCTGCCCTTGCGCCCCGTAAGGCCGTGACTCAGGCACGGCTCTGAGTCACCGCGCGGCTCCCGCTTCCTCCTTGCTCCGGGGGGCGGAGGTGGGAATTTCCTGCCCGCCTTTCCCTGTAAAGCACCACGTCCTGTTGCAGCAGCGCGGCCGGCAGGGTCACCGAGCGGGAGAACTGGAGCCGATTCCCAGTGCACCTGCTCTGCTGGGAGAGGCAGAGCCCAGCGCGGGCACACGCAAGGGGAAGGTGGCACCGAGTCCGGGCAGCAGCTCCCTGCGTCCCCTCTGCTCCACCGAACACTCCTGACACCTTCAGGTATCTAACAACTGGCCCATCACAACATACCACCAATCCAGCAAGCCAAGAAATCCCTTTTCCTTACACATCTGGATTATGCCGATACAACCCCATTAATTTTGCTGCCTTTCTTCTGCACGACAGCAGCAAAAGTGCAAAGAGAATCGTGTCCTAAATGCCTGACTAGCCAATCCTGGGCCTGCTTGGTGGAGGCCCTGGGACAAATCCAACCCATAAATTCCACCCTGCAATAGTTTTCCCAGTTGTCCTTCGAAGTTCGACTGAATTGCAATTCTGGCCGGAAGCATTTTGTTATCGCTGAATAACCCAACAACGCAGATGAGCTGTGCTGGCTAAAGCCTGAGATGAGTCAAGCACCATGAGTCAAGCCTGCACGAAAACGGGCCACGAAGAAGGGGAAAGGTACCGGCTTCATTAAGACCTCTCTGTGAGCTGCTAGCTGCCCAAAGGCAAGGCCAGGCCTTGGAGGAAGAAACTAAGTGATGGAAAGGATGTAAGCCTGTGCACAATTCCTGCCCATATCCAGGGCACCATGAGACAGGACCAAGCCCAGCTTGCTCATAACACATGTACAAAAGAAA
Organism: Eudromia elegans; assembly: GCA_003342815.1. Taxonomy (NCBI): domain Eukaryota; kingdom Metazoa; phylum Chordata; class Aves; order Tinamiformes; family Tinamidae; genus Eudromia; species Eudromia elegans. The sequence goes on along the minus strand of PTEX01000225.1, from coordinate 771,812 downwards.
TGGAGTTCACTAAGCCATCCTGCCTTTCACTTCTACAAACATGGTGCCACATCAACATAATGGACTATCTGCACTCCACTGGCTCACCCGGTCTTGCTGCACACTGCTCCATCACTCTGCTTAGAGCAACTGTTTAGTGCCACAGAGTGATAAACGGTACCATACAGCAACGTCCGTGGTGTCCACCACAAAGGGATCGCATCCCTTCAGATAAACTGGTGCAGATACACGACTTGTCAACAGCATGGGCACAGTACACAGGATGTTTCACCCCACTTATCAATATTTTTAATTCAGCACATATCCATTAGCGTTATTTCATCCATTCCAGAGCTAACATTGCCTAAGCTGTTACAACGAAAAAACATTATAGCGTCCAGACAACACAGTCACAAAGACACACGCATGAGGGATGATCACTTGAGACTGGAACTATTAACAGTATTTTATGTTACTGACACTGGATGGGGAGTAGGCAGGTAGATAGGATTTTGGTGCCTTTTTTAAAATAGGTGAGGGCTGTCAAGGATAAAATGGTTGCAATCCGATTTTCACATTTTATCTACAAAATGACAGCCCTTGAAACACCTTTTGGAGCCTATCACATTTGGGCATCAAAGACTTATACCTACAAGAATTTCACAAAGAGCTCTTAAGTCTAAGTTATAAGCAGATGCAATAGCAAAGAAATTGAAGCTAAATACCTTTATACCAAAATTAAGACACTAGTGCTTAACAGTCAAGGGCAATAAACCCCTGGAAAAGCTTCTGAAGGACTAGGGGTAGCTCTTCATGGCTCAAGATTTTTAAATAAAGGATAGAGTTTTCTAAAATAACTTAAGTAGCTCAGATGGAGAGTCTTATCAGGAATACTACACAGGCCAGACCAGACTCTTGACAAGGATCCCGGCTGCCTCTGTAACACATTCACCCATTCACCTACTGATTCCCCAGTGCCATTCTCACAGCACATAGCCTTGTTGTTCAGAGCCAGACTGCCTCCCCACACATGACCAGACCTGACCCTGCTTAGACTACAAAAGCCAAAGGGTTGAGAAGCGAGGAAAACAGGAAACCCAAACACTGAAAGTCTCAGCAATAACGTTTCCTAACAAAGACCTTCAGAGCTCATTCTTGGCCAACAGCTGTCTTCATGATGTCCAAAAAGGATGACTTGCAGTGCACTGAAGGCTGTCTTTCTGCCACTTATTTTGACCCTGATTGTTTTTTCTGTACTGGGACATTTTCCCTCCTTGTTAACATCTTGATCACAAATGAGGTCAGTAATCCAGACTTGGGAAAATATTAAAGGCACACATATTCTGTGCATTTCAAAACATGGCACCAACACGTCGTTATCCATCCTTAAGAAAACCAAACCAATACCTGTGGAGCGTAAATTGCCCTTGGAGACACAAAATGGTATTGAGCCCTGCTGAGCCTTTGCATTTAAACACAGGAGAAATGACATACCACTGCGTGAACTGCAGGCTTCAAACTGCATCACAAAATCTGGGGCTGCAGAGCAACTCCAAACATTACCCCTTGGGGAAGCAGGAGCACAAGCGCAAGATGAGGGTTGCAGTTTGAAGAAAAAATACCATCCATGTTTCCTTACTCTTTTAGTTGTGGCTGTGAAACCTATCCCTATTTCCTGAACTAATATCGTGCATATGCAAATTTTAGGTATGGCTGCGGTGTTCACAGGAGGTCTGTGGGACAAACCTGTGGACCGTGCAGATTTGGGGAACTCCTGTGCCATTAAGGCATATGTGAGGACCTAGACCTCCTTAGTCTTCACACGCAGTGTGATAAGGGAAGTGAAGCAGGCTAAAACCATTTTCTTCTTGAATGACTGGAAGTTATTTTGCATGCAAATTTTAAATTTCATCTGCTTTTTGGGTGAAATTTGACTTTTCTCCCCGGCAATCAGCAGGGCACGCGTGTGCCATTACACTGCCATCTAGTGATGCGAGCCTGCAAGGCAAAGGAGCTGCCTGAACATGGCTGACCAAACGCAAGGGCCTTCAAGCGAGCGGTAAAGGAAAGCTCCGGAATCAAACACACTCCTATTAAACCCGATGAACTGCACGGAGCCCGCCCAGTGTTGGCCCTCATCACTTATGGGAAAGAAAAATCTTCCAGTGCCTAAGAGAGCAACAGGCACTCAAGAAAAATGGTTTCAGAGACGCTCAACCATTACCTAGTGTTACCCACGAGGACATTTAGGGCATAAAAGAGTCCTGACAGGTCAAATGATACAAGGAGGCATTGCAGTACCAATTTAAAACTAACTGCTGAGCTTAGGTATAAGCAAAGGGTGCACAGCTTTTCTCAAGACTCATCCTTCTTCAAGAGAATTCGTGAAATTATTTGGGCTCTACTTGTTCCAGCTCTCCTGGACAGGTTCGTGAGCGTAACGCCCCCCTTGCACTCAGTCCTCCCCTGCTCAGCTGCACCAAATTCCTCCTCTTAGTAATTCATTTTAGTGGTTTCTATCACAGCCCATTCCAACAGTCTCTATCCACAGCCACGACTGTGATCGATGGGTATCCAAAAAAAGGATTTGACTAAGCACCACCTCATACTGCTTACACAAAACTCTCCTTAAAATCCTCACGCTCAGGGTCCGGACAGCAAAGTTAAGGACTAATTTATGAACCTGAAATGCAGTGACCTTTAATGCGATAAACCGCCAATCCTAACATTTTACCCGTCTCGAGGATATTTGTCCTCAGTGGTATGTGTGTCAGAGGGCGTGAAAGTGAGAGTGCCTTGAGGTTAACAATTGTTCATGCTCGTAGTGGATGAATCATACGATAACACCACGGCAACATCCTGTATAATTGTCGGGAGCCTCTATTTCTGGCAGCGTGTCCCTTGGCTGTCTCATGAGTAAATGTTATTTGTGCTTCACTATATAAAACCAAAACCAAACAAAATTATACAAGGGGACGCTATTCTGCAGGCACCAGCCAAAATCACAAGTGCCTAATTGAGCCTTCAGCTAGCCGGTCCGTGATGAATTGTGTGATGAAGTTAGGAGGGCTGAGATGGATATCTCGGCTCTTCATCTGATTAATACATGAGCAACTCTCCACATGTGAGTAACAATATTTGTGTTTCCTTAGCCACAATTGAACTCAGTGGGACTATCACATACGTAAAGACCTGGGACATGGCTCACGAGGCAGTGGGTGCTAAGGCAGCAAGCACTGCATTGCAGGTCGGAAGATTTATGTTTTCCTTCTGGATGACTGCAAGGAAGTCACTCCCCCCTTTTCTCCCTCTCTCTTGTCTGTTTAAACCTAGAGGCTCCGCTGCTCCGTGAGCAACGGCGCTGCACCAAGAGCACGCCAACCCTTCCGGCCATCCTCAACCAACCCGTACACACAGAGAGCACAACCCGAGACCACAAGCAGCACCAGAGCATCCTAGCAAGCCAGGGAGGTAGAGCAGGCTCCTCAGGATGCTCTGTTCATGTGCGAAAGGTTACGGCAGGATTTGGGCCTGTGGTTGCAACCACGGTGCCAGCGCACCCATGACCCAGCTCAGTGGCAAACGTAGCCAACGTCCTGCTTGCAATTGTGCAGGAGCTGCTATGGAGCCACGACTCAAGCGCATCAACACAGACCAGGCTGATGGTGCCACAGTTTAGTTTTGGATGGAATAAAGCTAGGAAAAAGGCACTAATATTGTAAAACTATCGTTCGCAATTTAACTGCTTTGTTTTTCTTTAGAAACAGCTTGTTGCTTGGACATTTACTAGTTTTATTACATTTGCTTGTATTAAGGAAAAGAGCAATATCAACATAGACCCTTTGCACCTTTCTATACTGAATACAAACTGGTCTATGTATTGAACACATTCTGGTTTTAAAAACAAGTATTTTGATGAAACAATGATTTTTTTTTTCCCCAAAAAAGAGGAAAGGGACAGGTAGAGGAAAGCATTTCCAAGTATTGGCTCCATTTCTGAAAATAGCTCAGTTTGAAATCCTGCGCAAGAACTATTCTCCATATACCTCCAGTAACAACACCCATTTAAAATGTCACCCAAGTTCACTAAAAGATTACTGATGCTTATTTTAAGTGTTTCAAGCACTATTCGCAGCAGAAATTTGCAGGATATTCATACTAATAAGAATGAGATTTTTAACACAATCTAAAGGATTAGCCACACATCTTCCATTAAAATTAAAGTACCCTTGACTGCTTTAAATCCTCATGAGATTAATTTTAAGAAAGTCTATTTAATATTAACACAGAATTGGGCCAATATTCGAGTCTGGAATTTGAAGCCCTTTTCATTTCAGTGGAAGCAGATGGGAATTTCGGTGTGTGCAGCACCCAAAAGGCACGGCTCTGCATTCTGAAGAGAATAAAATTATTTAATTCTGTGTCAAGAAAACCAGGCAAATTAAAATCAAACAAACATCAGCAGCAGAAAGCAAAACCACTTAATGAGGTCATGTTTACTGTTTGGGCTGCAGATCTTTGGCTGGTTTGCTCACACGTTGCTGCTCTCAAGTCCCAGCCTTCTATCTGATTCGGCTTTAAACCTTAACCTGGTTATCTTGGTCTAACGCAGCCCCCCAAATTCAGACTCTGCCTCCCCACACCAACGGCTTCAGTAAAGCAAGTGGTGCACGACAGCAGACCTGAGCATTCCCTGTGACCAAGGACGAAAAAAAAAAAACAACTCCCGTCCATTTCACAAAATATCTTCGCTGCTGCCTCCTCGTTTCCTGGCTGCAGCCGAGACCGGAAACAGCCACATTTCCTGAGAAAGGCTGTTCTCAAGGGAACTCGAGCCCGCCTGCAATAAGCAACTACTGCATGTTAGGGCTGGACACACTCTTCCCGGCTGAGTGTAAATTTGAGCTGGAATACCAGCGCTGCAGCCTTAATGTATCTAGCAAGGGACACCTACGGAGATAAGGCAAGGAGGGAGGGAAAGGGGGAGGAGATGTAAGGAACAAAATAGGATGAAAATATGAAAGAATTGCAAAAAGGAGACAAAGTGCTAACAACAGTTACTGCGTTCAGCGAAATCAGGTGCAATTCCACGGTCACCACGTTTTAAACGAGACCCTCCCCAGTCTGCACTCCGTATGGACATCAGCTATACGGTCCTGAGGGTTTGAACGGGGTCTTTTCTTTCAAAGCATCATCATGTTCAACAAGAAAAGTGACGTGTTAAGACAACACGAAGGTTTGGGTTTAGCAGGATGGGACGGATTTAACAGTTTGGAAAGGAGGGGGGAACGCAGGAGAGCAATTCACAATCCAATAAACCCCACTGGGAAGGCCTTATCTTCCCTCCCCGCATTGGAAATCCATTCTTTCTTGGCTGCTTGCAAGCCGACATGCCTCTAATTATTGGAAAAGGTGTACAGTCCAAAACAGCCCACACACCAGGTAGGCAGTCATCAGATTGCCCTCATCAGCTGCAAATCAAAACAGGATTTCAGTTTCTACCACGTTACCTGTGCAATGGTTATGGCAAAAGAGTGTTCATTGTTAGCAGCAGACCCAGCTGGGGTCATCAGTCTTTTACCTCTAACAACCTACAAGTTGGGTTTAAATTCTCATCTCATTGGTTAGGTGCTCTGTAACACAAATAGAGAGATACAGGAACCTCGGGGGCTAAAATCCATCCATCGCCAAGCAGAGGGAAATGACAGGCACTAGTGGCTGCTCTTCGGCATAGCTCAGTCTAGACACCTGATTACAGAGGGCTAAACTTAGTCAAGAGAAATCTCACTCTCAGAGACAGCTTCAAAAAGAATAAATATACATGTGTGCGTGTATACGTATTTTCATCTGTGCCCTTTATGAAGGGATGCATTCTATAGATGCACAAATGCCTAACTCGCACTGAAATTCAGTAAACCTCACAAAGTGCCTGCGCGTGCTCTAAGCTCATACAATGAGTTTGCAGCTCTGGACCACCAATTCCTGGGAAATGCCCTACTGAAACGCAGGCTTGGACACGACCACTGCAGCATTCGAGAAAGAGGATGTCGGTGGATAAATCTGTGCCGAGCTGAACTGCCAGAAATGTCCCCTCGGGCTGACCAATACATAACCCATTCCATCTGCTGAGCCTTCACCATCTTTACCCAAAAAACGTCTTGGCTTTGGTAATTCTCCATCACCCTTATGCAGAAAGGTTGCTCCAATTTTTTAAACTGCTCCATCCTTTGAGAGACAGATGAATTTTAATGATTTACGTTATTAACCTAAAGGTTGATCCAGACTGGGAGGAACAGAATAATTTGTTTAATCATTATTATTATTTATAATTATTTAACATGGGGGGAAAAAATATCACCTTAAATGTCATCAAGATGCTTTTTAATTGCCTCAGATGAAATTCAGAATAATCACTGCTCTGTACATGTATACAGATCTAATTTTAAATACCCTAAGATGCTGGATATTTATGTGGAAAATGCAAAGAATGTATATTCATTAGAGTGTAAAGACTTACCAAGACAGAAGAGAATCAATCAACCATTTATTGAAAATTAATTCTTTTCCCAAACCACAACTGCCTGTAAGTTGACATGAGGCAGGAAAACAAGCTGAGCCAAGTTATTTTTCCTTATTCCTTCACTCCAGAGCTTTACTATGTGTCCCTCATGACGAGCTATGTTTTATGGATGCATAAGACGACCCTTTTGTGTGCCTATAGCTTGTCACATGAACTTAGTGGATAGGGGTACAGTACAGCATTTAGGGTGTGGATGCATGGTACACAGGGAATTTCAGTATACGAGAAATATGTACATAAGCCCATATGGGGTGTATCAGTGTACAAAAATACATGCAACTCAACAGGTCCAAGGCAGGGGTTGAGTGCGTGTCCCTATGGGGTAGCAGCTATAGGCTCATGTGCACCCCCACACAAAGTAGCTCCTGAGATGAAGGGCCCCTGCCTTCATCTGTGCATAGCTTCATCCGGATATGCCCACAGGCAGCATTACATAGGGATGCTGCCTATGCTTCAGCACAGAGCAGCATTAGATTACGTCCAACAGACAACAACAACAACAAAAATCTTATGAGACACAACCGTAAAACCCTCATCAGAACTCCCAGTTCAAAACAAATTCCAGCACCTCAGGAGACACAGTTGGCGTCTGGTCTGCCAGCCCGGATTGTAGCGTTTAGAGCCCACCCATCAACCAGGTGACGTCAGGCTCCACAGGACCCTAAAAGGCTAAATTTGTGTGCTGCCAGTTCTCCAAATACATCTTTTTCCATATGACATAACAGAGTGAGGCTTCTGAGCAGCAGGGGTCAAGGGGACCCAAATCTGGCTCCAGCGCGAGGTGGAACCACCCTCAAGATGAGCTGTCCTAGGCTGCAGCAGCATGGACAAGGAGGAGCCCAAGAGGCCAAGCTGGGTCCAGCCTTTCCTGCTTCGACAGCAGCTCCACAGCTTCCACTTGAGGAGGTCTCCTTTCTGACACGCAACCTGCCACAATCAAGAATTAAACAAGAAGGGAGAAGAGGAAATACCAAGCTGGCTGTTAAAGCAGTCGAAGGATCCAGCTGCCTCGTGCAAGGAACAGGGGTAGTGGATCTCAGCACAAAATAGCTCCCACTTTTGAAGCAACTGCTGTACGTACCACTCTGTTCTGCCTTGCTCTGCCTTGTTCGTGCTCCATTTTCCAAAGCTCTTTGTTTTCAGAGCCGAATTAGATCAAGGCCTCCCCATTTCCCATCACATCCATGCCTGCGTGCCCCTGCTGCTGCTCTCAGAGCTGGGGCACGGGCCCTCCAAGTGCCTCCGTCTCGGGGAAACATTTGCATTTTCGTTGGCACAGGTACAGCACTCGGAATGCTTTCAGGCCAGGCCAATTAAAACAAGCTGAAAACTGCTGAGGGAAGCAGTTTCTGCGAGGATCTGCTTACATTCCCCCTCGGAAAAAAGCAGGGGGCCCACTTTCTGCAGCTCGCTCCCTCGCTGCACACTGTGGGCTTGGCTTTTTTTCCTTTTTTTTCCCCCTCGGCTCTTTTTAAGGTGGAATAACTTGTGCCCTTTGCACAGAGGCTTCCAGAGATGGACGGCAGAATTGGGGAATGTGGCTTCATTTTAAAACTACAGTCTGGTCTCTAATACTAAGTTGAGGCATGGGAGGGGAAAAAAATTCAAATCAGTAACTCTCCACATTAAAACAATTTACCTCCCTCGCAAACCTTGCATGGTGTTTTCTTAAAAAGGAAAAGACCCACATAATTAGCAATCAGTTGAAGCCTAAGGCTTTTTTTTCTTCTTCTTCTTCCCCTTTAAACCACCACAGAGCCTATTCAATGCCTACTGGCTCTCCTAACGCACTCCTGTTACCCTGGTTTTCTTTTTGGACAGCCTCTTTCAAACCTCAGATGTGCTGGAAATGCATCCTGACAGGTTCAAAGACACCATTTTTACTCCCCTGAGGGAAAAAAAAAAAAATACTCAAAACCAACATCCCATGCACTAGTGCTGCTTTATTTTATATGGTTAATTTTTAAGCACTAGAACGAGCCACGAGGCTCTAGGAACCAGGAACCATCTCAGAATCCCAAGGAAGGACACACGCTCCAAAGCCAAGTTCCTCCATGCACACCCTCATCCTTGGAGCTGCCACAAGCTGCTAGGGACAGCAGCCTGGCTGCACTCCTCATGTTGGCCTCTCTCCCAAAAACCTGCGTGCCGGGACCCTGTATTAGAGACCACTATGGCAGAGAGGGCGCCACAAATACCAGTGCACAGTCTGGGGGGAAAACGACCAATCCAGCAGGACAAACCCCATGCCTGGACCTGCGTCTGTTTTCATCTCCCAGAGGGAGGCTGTGTCAGTGGCTGAATTGGTCCAAAACACGTATCACCCATACCCCAAAGGGAATTTGGGATGCATTTGGAGTAGATCCATCTGGGATACAGATGACCACAGAATCTGCAGGAATTTCCACCACATGTTCTTCCTGCCCAGGTCTAATGGAAACCATCTCACCTTGACAGGAGGGCACTGAGTTTGCACAGCACCTGCCACAATGCAGTTCACACCAATGCCTACTGCCCAGGAGCTAATACAGCAGGACCAGCAGCTATGTTCTAGTGTGGGATGGACATATACCCTGCTCACCTAGTCACCGCAGCCTTATTAATACGTTAAGGAGAAGCCTACGAGAAATATAACAGGGGACAGCTGGAGTAAACAGTGAAAGATTTGAAACAACAGAAATACCAGATTTCTTAGATCATCCCTGATAGAACACAATTCTCCTCTGTTCTTTTCTATTTGCTTTCCGAGCTCTGTTCTAGGAAAGAGCTGGCCCAAGGGAGCAGGAAACTAGGACACCATGGCTATTCTGGATCCAGATCTCTTCCGTTTCCCAAGGCTGACGCGATGCCCTCCTCAGTGACCTGCAACAGCTCAGCTTGTCACCTGCCAAACAGGGGACTTCAGGAGCCATATAGACTTAATGAGGGCAGACAAAGAAACCACTTAATCAACCCCTGAACTACATAAAGCAGAAAACCTGCAAACGGTCATCCAAGCTCTGCCTGCTTGGAGAATGCAGAATTATTGATTTTAACAAGCTGGAGCTGATCTTCACCTTTCATAATAGCAGATAACAGCATCACACGCTCATCTGGCAACTTTTATGTTCAGGTGTCCTAAAGCACCCGGTAAGACATGCAGCTTTACAGCTCTCCTTCCTCTTGCAGCTCCTGCTCTCAATGGCAGCTCTTCTCACGTGTCCTGCAGGCCTGAAACCATCCCCATTAACAGTAATGCTCTTTAGGGTTTCAGAAATCTTGTCTACTTTCCTTGCTTCACCAATGAGCCTCCCTCACTTGCTCTCCACTGAGATCCAGCTCCCCAAAGAGCAAAGAATGACAAGCAAATGCATGTGAAACTATCTTCCATACAGGGAGCTCCTGTCTCCGTGTAATCAGGGCTGCATCTGGAGTAAATACTTGATCTTCAAGGGAAACCCAAGTACCACAGAATATTACTGCCACTGAGCTGTTCTGTCCAAGCTACCCCCACCTAGGACACTTCATTTTCCAGGGGCATTCGCTAAGGGCATCATCCATGACGAGGCTCTCCCAGTCATGCCCTATAGGCCAAGTGTCTTCTCTTCCTGACCCCCAGTGGAAAAACAGGAAAAAAAAAAAAAAAAAAAACACAAGAGATAGGACCAGGAAACACTCGCATGGCTGTGTCCTGAGCAATTCCCAAGACACGAGTGAGCCAAGGCTTCCTGCTGTCCCCTCCAATATGTTATTTTCCACTCCCACCTTTTTTCTCCCGCTTATCTCGCTCCCCGCTTGCCTTCGAGGCTGGCCGAGCCCAGTCGTGCGGATTAGACGCCACGCAGGCAGGCTCTGCGCTCCCACGGGCGGGCTCGGCAGATAAAGGCGGTCCAGGCCAACACCGTCCAGAGACAGCGCGGGCGACGCGGGGCTCCCAGGGGCTGCCTGCCAGGGAGATCCCAGCGGCCGGGCTGCAGGCATCAAATGCAGGAGCGCTTCTTCTGCGCCTATGCTTAAATACCAGTGGACACCTCCCATTTTCCAAAGCTGCTGCCCTTTGGAGATAACCTGCTGGAAACTGAGGCTCGGGCTTGCCAGAGCTGCTGCTCAGAGGTGCAATGAAACGGCCCTTCTCCTCACTCACCTGTGCTGGGGCCTCATACCCCTGTTGAGAGGTGACAAACAATACGCCAGGTACGATCACGACGTGAACGTTTGTCCTCCCTTGCTGTTGATGGTTATATGCACGCACACACAAACACTTACAGAGCAGTAAAGACAGAAAACCACTTCACCTGCCGCTGAATCGCAAGGGTTTTTCAAGTGCAAAACACAGACAGTTCAACAGTGCACCTCAACACCAAAGAAAACCATACGGGACAGGAAGTCAATATTATCGTAGCTACTCCAAGCCAGGGCAGTTTGGAAGGTCACATCCCACCCAAAACATGCAAAGAAGCCCCTCTCGGACCTACCATACCACTGTGCAGACCTCCACATCTGCAGGCAGCTCAGCGCCCACCCTCGTAACGCTCTCCTGTCATTTTGTGCAGGATCCTTTTCCCCCATGAATGACATGTAGAACATCACGCAGTCGTCAGGGGGCAAACGATGCAGTGACAAAGTGCCTGTCCCATCCGCGGACCTCCAAATGACCCTGCCTGCAGACATACAGAAAAGCTTTCCACGTTCATTTGGCCCATCTCTGGTTACACGATAAGAAATGAAGTTGACACAGCAATATAAACATTACTACTGACAACTTAAAGATAGACAGTGGGCACAGGTCAGGGCAGAGTATCCAGGGGATACTCTATAACAGGAGCTGTCATATTTATCTCTGGCTTCTTCAGAGCCAGTTTTAGTAGTTGGAGACAGAGCACACAAAAGGACTATTGAGCACAGTCCACGGCCCGAAATAAAGCAGATGCGTGGGGAAGTTTGTGAACTCCCCAGCACCGAAGGTTAGCAGAGCTCCGCTCCGTAGCCAGGACCCATCCCCTTGGCAGCACGAGGGTCCCTTCCGCAGCCCGGCTGCCAGGGGTACGGGTACTACTCATGCTGGTCACATGAAGGAGAGCTCAGGGGATAAAGCCCTCAGGTCTGGCAGTTCAAAAGGATGGAAAATCAAGTTTTATACCGCCACTTTTGGCTGTTAAGATTAGGTTTTCCCTTTCTTTTTTCCTTCTTTCTGGAAATCCTTGACTGAAAAGCACGTGGTAGTGAAAGCCTCTGACTCCTGACTAGTTTTACTCCAGGGTAAAAAGCCTGAGAAGGTGAAGGTGCAAAGAATGGATACAGAGAGTGGATTTCAGAGACAGCAGTGTGGCCCAAAGCAGTTTTGATGATCTAGTGACAGGGAATGCAGCAAGCAATGACAGAGAGTGCAAGGTATAAGGTTAGGGACCCATCTGAGCAAATGATGTCTCGCATGTGGAAAGCGTAACGCAACAGTCAAACAGTTCATGCAGGACAAAAAGCCACCCAGATTTACAGCAAAATTCATATGCACTATAAGACCAATCCAGAAGGCTTTTGTGCATAGCTGGTATTTCAGGAATGAGTATGACCAAAGGTGCCTGGTCTGGCTTTACAGACTGGAACGCTTTTGGAAAGGAATCAGATACCATTTGGACAAGAACAATGGAGGCCCAGGCACAGGGGCTGCCCTGGGAGAGTCTACCAGCTGTCTGCTCCGCTCCAAGCTCTAACCGTGTTCTTGGAGAGAAAGCAAGGGGACCTGAGAGGGGTTGCTGAGCTCAGAGCCGGGGCCAGGTCCAGACGGTGGAGCCAGTGAGCAGGAGTCTCCCACAGCAGCGGCTCCATCGCCTCTCGCTTGGGTTTCTGGCACCAGGACAGCGGCAAACGAGACCGAGTCTCTGCACAGCCACCAAGAGCTGGCAGTGAGGCAGGGGCACATGAAAAACAGCAACATGAGCGGAGATGAAACACCGGAGCTCAGACCGGCTGCCCTGACCTCCAGGGGTCCCATCCTCATGGGACCCAGCACAGCTCAGCACAGCCTCGCGATGGTTTCTACTGAGGCTTGCTCAGATTTGTGCTCTCACACCCATATTTAGTCAGTTAACCTGGCTAGCTTCAAGCACATGGACTGAGATCAGTTTTTCCACTTTGAAGATATTCTCTACAGTTTCCTCCCCTTCAGATAAGCTTAAGATGATGATGAAGTAATGCCCTTGCCACCAAATACACATACGGATGTCTCCCGCCTCCACAACAGCTCCCAAACCAGAACACTTAATACAGAGATACCCCAAAGCCCCCAGAGACACAGGTTGCAGATCCAGCCCAATCTGAAACTCTTTCAAAGAAAGTAAATTGCATCCAATTGCTTAGAAACAGCCCCAAATACTTAACTGCATGCTACTGGCATCCAAAGACAGAAATCAAAGCACAGGATATTTTATGGGGTCAATTGGAAAGCAAAAATATAGTTCAGGATTTCTAAGCCATCACGAAAGGTTTTCCTAATTCATCCAAGCAATAATTCATCACGGTTTCCATCGCTTTTACATCTACGTGCAGGGCCTGATTCAGCTATCCCGGATGCTACTCACAGGAGGATGCCCGGGAGGAGGTACCGCTGCTCCGCGGCGCGGACACGCACATCCCGCAGCGCTGGTGTTGCTTTCAGCACAAGCTCAACCTCGCTGCGGTGACACCTCCTTGGTGGCAGCACGCTCTGCTCATCCAGCTGCCAAAAGGAGAGCTAAAAAAGTATAGCATAAACATCCCTCAGCTATGGCTTTATTTTTTTTTTTTTCTCCCTGCTAAGCAACCAAAACCCTATCTTAGATAAACAAACAAAGCAAAACGCTTGGCCTGAACCAAATCCTGGCTGCAAACAAATATGGGTAAGAAATTTGTGGTTGGGGTCTGTCGTTCTACACCCAGTAAAGTACCTCTACCTCAGATATGTTTTATCATGCTACCTGGACTGCAGACTGTCCCGAGGTTAGGGCATCTTCTTTGGCTGTGGCTCTGGATGTGGCCTGAGGGTATGTCCCACCACTCTTGGAACTTGCAGGAAACACCAGGGATTTACTATGGCACGTGGGGCTCAGGGGAAGGCAGTAAGCGGCTGCCCAACTCCAAATGGGCTCGTCTTCACACTTTCCACTCAAATTTTGCCTCCAAGGGATTAATTAACATTGGACAACCCGAGAGCGACTCCTCGCCGGCTCTGGATCCATCACTATGGTGAGGCCACATTAAAGGGCTGGGCTCCAAACGCTCTTCTGGCAGCGAGCTGCACGCACCAGGCCAGAGAGCGAGATCCCACGTGAGCTAGCCCTAACTACCGTGGAGATGCTCCAGGCTTATCCCGCGTCCCCGGGAGGAGATCCTGGCCTGCAGCCTTTAAGGAGAGCTCCATCCTGTCGTGCAGATGGTTTGCGTTCTAATTTGGAGGGGCTCAATGACTTCTCAAACCTTTGATTTCTGACTGATGTATTCTCTTCAGGAGACAAAAGTACAAAATCTCAGCATGCAGTGATTCTCCCTCTTTCTTTTTCTTTCCTTCCCCCCCTCCGCTTGTCTTTTCTTTTATTCTCTCCCTGGACAATTTTATAATTTTGGCATGTGGCCAGCATGTCTGTCCTTATTAGCTTGGGCTGGCTGTGAAACACCTGCAGCCCATTATAGGCAGAAGGATGAAAAAACAGATTGTCATAGGTAAAGTAATGACCACTTACTTCTCTGTTTTAACATATTAAAAAGACAATCTGTAATGAAGAAAATAAAATGGAGAGGGATGGGGGGGAGATGCCAGTTGTACCATCACATCTGCCCTTGATTGGAAGGGACTGGAGACACTGGGTCACATCTTTTTCTGATAAGTGACTCCAATAAACAGTCGTCTATTCACAGTAGCAAAGGTTCCAGTTCATTCAGTAGGTCTTCAGTGTGAACTAAACAGGGATTAGGAAGAAACTTCCCTCTCAGTAGGTTTTAACAGGGCTGCCTACTGGCATATCTCTAATACTCCAGCTGCTGCTGGCTGCAAACTTAGATCCAAGACCCCCCAGCCTTTGTCATCAACCAGAGGATGGATTGCTTGTCCACAGTGTATGTCTACAGAAGCTGCATGTGCAATATCACTGGAGCTTTTGGCTATGCATAACCTTTTACAGTCAGTACACAAGTAACCATGACTAGGGACATAATGATGCTCATAACAAAATCTTTCTGACTATACACCAGTGAGAGGCAGCATTAGCTCCCACATGTCACTATCTACAGCAACCCATCTTAGGCAAAGGCCACCTGACTGTACTTTTACAGGACTCCCACCCTGAGAAATAAGGAGCCTTCAGCATTGCCTTGGTGTATAAGGATGGCTATTACTCTGTAAAGGTAGTTGTTGCCTGCTGAGGTGTTGACAGTGAAGAGATCAACATGCCCTTCAAATACCCTATTATTTAGCAGCATCATACCATAAATATACCCGAAGTGAAGGAAAGGCCATGACCAGACCTCCTCCTATAGTCACCTAAATAGGAGTGCATGCCTCTTCCTAGGAGGTGCCAAAGAGACAGGGTCTGGCAGAGCAGCTAGCACATCACCATCTTGAACTTGGACAACGTGGGCAGCCTAAATGGAGCCCCAAGAGCTCTGCTACTGCAAGGAGATCCTCTCTCCAAGGACAAGATAGGATTTCAATCCCAACAGCCCATTCAATGAAAATGTCACAGTCAGCATGCCTAGAGACCCAGGGTTCCTTCCAAAACTTTGCTGAGTTTTAATCAAACTTCCTTGTCTAGCTGCAAGGCAGCTGAGACATTTACCCCAGCAGTCGCTTTCATTTCTGCATCAAATGGAATGCAGCAATTTAAAACAGGAGGAGGAAAATAAGAAAAAGAAACCTTGTCACCACAAGGGACCCTGCCAAGTGTTCCCATTGCTGTCCTGGAGCATGGAAACACTAGTCTGTTGCTGCACACAGGTCTGACTATTTGCATTTTTAATAATTCAAGGGTTTAATTAGTATCATGGCCTTAATCAGAAGCTGAAAATACAGCTGAAGTCATCAGAGCTTAATTAGTTTTTTTAAAAAAAAAAATTTCTGCAGGCTGAGAATGTCTCTACTAATATGAAGGTAAAAGGTTTGCAGGGTTTCTGGAAGAAAGATGGGGCTTGGGATCCACTCAAGGGTGGCAGGCACACTGCTGTCTAGTTTGACAAAGACCAACAGTGGAGCAACATGGTTCCAGATGGACTCTTTCTTTCTTAAAAGGGATCAGTGACCAAGGAGTATGTGCAGCTCCACCTTAGGAGACGGAATACTTCTTGCCTTGGCCCAAGATGTTCTATGCTCCAATTTCTCCCTCAGTAAAACGGATTGATTCCTCCCGCTGCTTACAAGGGTTAACTTCCATGGAGCATCTCACAATGCTGCCTGCCACGGTGCAAGATGTTCCAGGCATATTCCAGAGCTACAGAGGTAGCTCTGTATGGATGTAGCTCTGTATGGATGAGCTAAGGCTAAGCACCACGGCGAGCCTCCCAGGAGGAGCAGTGCCTCTGAGAGGCCCCAGAACCATCTTCAAGAGCAGACTGGTCTCGCATGACATTCCAGCTCACTCGGTAAGTTAAGACTCACTTTCTAAGGCCCCGAAACACTGGTAGTTTTCCAACTAGAAGGACGTCTTCAAACAATACGCGATTCAACAGTGGGATTTAATCACCACCAAATGCATGCCAATACCAAATATATAAGCAGGTTCAAAAATGGTTTAGTGAGATTCATGGACAGACAATTAAATGTGATAGTCTGGATGCAACTTGCAGTTCAAGACCCTAGTCAGCCTAATGCCCTTCCACCTCTGATTTACTTGCCAAAAATAACAGAAAAATTATCCCTATGCCAGATCTGTCCCTTGGCTTCCACCATTAATGAGAACCACAACACCTTTTTCAGTATGGGGGGGAAGGTCGATTTTCTTTCAGTAATGATATTACAAGATGCTATTTATCTCCCTCTGCAGCTTCTGAACCTCTGTGTAACCTCCCATCTCCCTGTCCCCTCAGGAATATCACAGATAAATGAGTGAAACCTACTGGAAGGTGATAGCAATCACAGACACAGCTAAATTCCATTTAGCAAGGAATTAGGAATCCAATCACTTATGTACATAGGAAAGGTCCGATCGGATCATACTGAAAACACATGCTGTCCTTAAGAGCACTGGACCAAAGTCAGGTCCTGCAAACTCAGGATGAAAAATTATGAGCTGATTTGCTCATAAAGAAAGTTTCTTTGCAACCCCAGGACAGGTGGTGTTTGATTTATTCCCTGACACATGCAAGGGTTAATTCTACATATACGAAATAATAACACTGTGTCTCACGCTATCATACCACATATCCCAATTCCCTCTGCATCCTGCTAAACTTTTTATCCAACCAGCAGCTCACAGCACAGCTCATCTACCTGTACCTGCTGTGTTTCCATCCCTCGTCCCGTTTCGAGGGTGTCTAGGGGGGTGGCTGGAGAGCAGAGGACAAGATGACAAATGAGCTAACACATAGCAATGGAATTTAAGTGAGTCTCAGCTATTTTTAATTAAGAAGCGATGACAGCTGACTAAATTCCCTGACACTGCAGTTAAAGGCTCCCTGACCCAGACATTATTGGACACACTCCTAAGACCAATATATATTGGTCCCGACGGTGCTTCTATTATTGTCCCCGCTGTCTCGACAGATGCAGGACTAACAAAATCCATGTCTGTTATCAGCATGCAAATAGCGAGATAAATGTGCGGATGCTTACGAGCTGCAGGAGGCAGCAGGTGAGAGGAGAACGGCCAAGGTCATTTTCAAGGGACTACTCCAAGTGCCAATGTGTGCCTTCCAATAAATGTTCAAAGCCTTGGGCAAATTTAACTGCCATTTTCAGCTGGTTAAACCAAGGACAGATTGACTATGAGCGAGACAGAAAGAGCAGTTCCTCTTAACTTGTATCTGCCTGACCAAAGCGGCATGCCTCGACCCAGGACAAGGCTGATGGGGATGCTTGGGTGTGGGACGCCCTCCTTGCCGCCCCAGGCACGCGCCCGGCCAGCTGGCCACGCAGCCTCCCTCCGCTTGGTGCCGAGGGCACACAGACCCACGGGCACCCTCCGCACAGCCACCTCACAAAAGCCACTCTCCTTCTCACCGTTTGCACGGGATCGTATCACCCGGAGGTCTCTAGTTGGTTTTAGCAAGACAGATGAAGGCAGGAAGCCCTTCCACCCTTTCTGAAGGACTACGGAGAACGGAGGCTAAGTGGCACATGTTGCAAAGTCAAAACAGTCACGTACACACTTGGCACAAGCCAGACAAACACATTAGGGAACATCATCAGGAACTTTCCACGGAGGGAGGGGAAGAGATGCTCTCTGCTGTTGCTAAGACAGTTCCCCCACCGTTGCTTTCTCCCAGCCCAATCCACAGCCTTTCTCATCTCATTGGCTCGCCGGCTGCATCGAATGATCATGACAGGCTTTTTTCCTCCTTGCCCTATTGGCTTTTGTCTATGGACTATTATCAGGGGAGAGCAAATCAGACACGTAATCAATAGTTTGCAAGAGGGAACAGGGCCGCAAGATGCTGCATTTGCATTAAATCTCTCGCTGCCTACGCCCCTGCTTTCGGCTAAGCGCGGATTAGCCGTACGGGCCATGCCTCGGAGGTGAGCAGAGAGGACAGACGGACAGAGGAGCAGCACTGCAGCAAAGCATCAGCACAAGGCTAGCCCTGAACACCAAGGCAGGCTCTGTTCAGTCAAGTGCTTGGACGACAACAGAGCCCAAGAACCACGAGGCTGCTGCTGAGCATCAAACCCAGGTGCACAGAGTAATCCTCCCTACCGATCGCTCACCATTACCAGTGTCCTCAACTCAGGCAGTCCTCAGGGAAGATGGCTCTGGAAAGGAGGGAAAGTTCTGTGGGAGGGGACTTCCTACCCGGACAGGAACATTGGCTTCCTTACCTGAAAATGTTTCAGCCACCAGTCCTGAACGGCCACGTGGTACTTGTCCTTGGCCAGAAATGGAGAAAGGACAGGCGTGCACTGCACCTCCAACACTCAGAACCACCTAGGGGAAAAGGAACCAGCAACATAAAAATACAAGAAATCATGTGCTGGATGATCTGACAGGAAATACAGGAAAGTAAGGATTCGTTTGGATGACAACACAGAGCCAAGACACTTCGCTCAAGCCACTCGTTCCTCAACCATCGCACCCATCCCTGGCCCACCAGGCTCCCAAACCTCCACTTGTTCAAGCCCAAGCCCTTCTTCTGAGCATGCGCCATCCCGCAACGTCCACTCAGAACCATCACAACACCTACCCAACAATTACACTTATATAATTGCCGTGCAGACACAGCTAAATTAGCCAGGCTGTGCTGGCTGGAAGCCTTTGGTCCCAACACCAGCCCTTTCATGAACGCCGACTCTCAAAGCAAAACAAGCAGAAAAGAGCAAGTCAACTAACAAGTTGCTAGACTCATTTGTTCGGAACGACAGATAGACAAACACTTCCTTTTCATTTTTCTTTTAATATAAACAGCTTTTTATAACTCACAACCAAAATAAGACCCGACCCAGCTGCAGTGCCATGTTAAACAACAATTACTCTATATAAGGCTTACCAAATGGGAATATTTGTGGGCCAGTGGAATGAAATTATTTTAGGACTTGCACAAACTCTCGCTGGGAGTGGTGAGACTAGCTGTGGGTAATGTGGTATACCTAAGAAATGAGTGGACACAGGAGGGTGTTTTCTCCTTCTCCTTCCAGGCCTCTGTTAAAACTCACTAGCTGAAATCAAACAGCTTTGCAAAATTTCTGCTCAAGGGAAAAGAAAGAAAAGTCATCAAAAGTCATCACTATGTCACTGTACACACATCTGGAGAATCTCCCTCAACCTGGCTACATGTCATGCCCACTAACCCACACCCAAACGTATGGCAGAGCATAGGAAAGCAGCGCTGCACGGCTAGACCCTTGTAATATTGCATTGTACTGTGGGGAAAAAAAATCTAAAGCCTCACCTCCAGGTCCTGGACACCATCCAGATGGCTTCACCATGAGCTACAGTGCAGCCTCAGCCATTGAACTGTCCCTGTGCATGCATTTCCTAACAGGGCCCGTTGCAGGCACCTCTCCTGTAGTCCTATCCCATGGTGCAGAGCTGGTCCCTGGCCACCACCCAGCCCCAAGGGCAAACCCTTCACCTGGCCTTGCTGGAAACGATGCTCAGCTCTGTCAGCACACGCTGCACAGAAACCATGTCCTGCCTGCACTAGGGATGCACTCCTGCTCTTCCACCTGGATTGAAGGCCAGCCAAAGCACTCGGGTTGCTGAAGGCAAGGGAAGAAAAGCCCATAACCCAAAGCACGGTCATCCTCCCCAGCACTGAGTGTGACCCGTTTCCAAGTGCTGGAATTTGAGGCATGAGAGAGCGCTCAGCCTGCAGAGAGAGCTGCTACACTCCTGGATCTCCAAGTGTGTCCTGCCTGGTAGGAGGATGGGGATCTCGGTGTTGAATCCTGGAAGAGGAGGCTCACAAAGCTCCCGGATCAAAATACTGCAAAAAATTAGTGTCATGCCATTTCAGTGCAAATGGCAATTTTCTAGTTTCCAAAATATCCCTCCTCCTTATGTCACAGTAAAACAGGGTAAATATGGAAAGTGGTTTAGTGCGTAAGAAAATTTTAAATCAAAATAGACTCAGAGAGGATTAAAGCAAATATCCAGACTGTTCTAACCTGTGTTTACAGTCCAAATACTGTACCAATTCCTGTTGTTTTCAGGAGTTTCTTCCTGTGTTGTAACATTCTCTTTGGGATTAAACTTGGCCCATGCAACACATGATTCATCTGGCTACAAGTCCCTGGCTTTACTGGAGGGGTACACAGAAAGTGGCACATCTGCCTAACATTGAATTTCTACCCTTAAGTAAGAAGGATGACGGTGGGAGTAAAATAAAGTCACATTTCAATGGTTTCAGTGAAAGACAAGTCCACTTTCTAGTTAATAAAGACCCTTGCACCCAGGAATTGCAAGTTAAAAATTTGTTGCTACGGAGCTGTTATCTGCAGCACCAAACACTAATGATGGCCAAGCAAATCCCAGGAGGGATCCTCTGCCTTCCCTGATTTAAAGCAGACTCCCTGGTTTCAGGTTTGCCTTTCATTCCACCTGCCTCCCTGCATTTCAGAAGACAGTTTCTCTTCATGCTTCTCTGACTGGCTCTTTGAGCTCTCTCCGCGTCGTGCAATTACTCAACACTAAGTCCACCTTGCTGCTCATTCTCTTTAAGTGACCCCCACATAGCAATGCCTTTGAAGCTGCACTGTGAAATTCACAGGTGAGATCAATTTTAGCTGCAACAAATCACAATATGTAGCAGGAGGTAAATCTAAGAATAAAATATGGAAAGAATAAAAAGAGAGGAACAGGAAAAAAAAAAAAAACAGTTTTAAGGAAGCAATGGACCTGGGAGCCTAGGAATGGCTAGAGAGCTTCTCAGCTCTCAACTGGAAGGGACCTCTTTAATAGAAACAAAAAGCCAAACATGTCAGCAGACAGAAAGCTGAACAACCCACCTTCAAAATATTCTCTCTTAGGCTGTATGCCAGTGGGAAAGAGCAACCATGAATCAGGACAACAGCTTCTGTCGGCTGCAGCGCACAGCAGAAGGGCCTTCACCAGCACGGGCAACTCCTGCAAGAGAACAGGGTTCCAACTCAGCAGTGCAACTCGATGCAAGCGCCCCGTTACTCTAAGCTATCAAGCACTCAAGAGCCAGTCATATATACTGGTTAGTATACATGTGTACTTTATACATGTAAACCTGATTGTGAGCCTGCATCCAGTCCTCTAGTGACTCCCAAGGGAGTCACACCTTTGGCACCGATTCATTTTCTTTGGGTTCTGCTAACTAAGGACAGAGCCAAACCTACACTTCTACTTTCACTGCCTAAGATCAGACCTTTGTGACCTTCCCTCTGTCTCTTAGATTTTAGAAGTTGCAAGATAATTGAATAAAACTATGGAAAACAAATAGACTTACCTTATTCCACTGGACCGCTTTTAAGTGCGGCACTCCGTTTTACTCCTCCCCCTCTCTGTCATGGGCATTTCACTATGAGGAAAAAAATGAATTGCATTAAGAGCATTATGTCTAGCTTATTCTAGAGCTGAAACTTCTGTAGAGATGCTTTAGGCCCTAACTCCAACTAGGTTAAATTGCCAATGATGGCAGCTCCTGCACTCTAAGTGCACACTACAGGAGCATCTTCTTGCAAACACTGGACCAAACTGTACAAAGATTCATCACAATTCCTACAATAGCTACGTCAGCTAGGTGGCTCATTAACACCACCCCTAATTTCAGGGATCGTCAGGCTTAAGCAGAAGGGTGGAGAGAACTGTCCAAGGAGAATGAGCAACAGGCTAAAGCAAAACTAAAATTGTAATTAAAAGAACTGTTGGCCTAGTTTGACCCAAAGCCAACTGAGTTAGAAGGCAGCAGGGGGCCTGGGGGAATAATCGAAGGTCTTGAGCTCCCACCCCAGGATCACAGCTAATCAATGTTATCATTAATATATGGCTTACCTTAAGTATCTTTTTTTTGCCATCAACTGAAAACATGAATTCATGCAAATCAATATTCCTTAAACAATATTTTACCTGTAGAATACTTATTTTTTTGAACATGAACTCTTACCTAACTCAATCTATTTACATTATTATAGCTGCAGAGTTCATCAATTAAATGTGTAAATTATTTTCCTTGAGCGTATGGAAGGTGACATTGCACGGTGAAATGCAAAGTGCATTCTACAGAGAATGAAAACCTTTGAAAAATGATTATCTTTCAGAAAAGCTGGGATAAGGGCCAGATTATTAAGATGAAATTAAGACAGCTATTAGAGCTCTGCTTGTATATCCAAGACCCCACTTGTTTCATGCAAGTATTACCCACTTTCAGTGCATTATCAGGGGGCTGCAAATGTAATGGTTTACGTATGGCACCCACAGACTCTATCTTCTTGAATACATGACTCGAAAAATCCATCTGAGGAATGCATGAACAAGGAAAGAGGAAAAAGGTGCAGAGAAAAGCATGAGAACAGAGAAGGGACAGCATCCAAGACAGTCCGGTGACGGCAATAGATGGCCCTGAGGGTACTCAGTGTGCCTGAAAGCTGCAAGGAGGATGGAGGCTACATCCAGCCTATTGCACCATACCTGTAACACCAGCAATCCTTACCTCAAGTCCTGAGCACCAAAAGCACTATCCCTGCTCTTGCACACACCAGGTAAAGGAAGGCAGAGGGACCTTGAGCAGCAAGCACTAGAGACAGAGCTAGCAAAACAACGGAGGAGACCTAACTCCTGTTTTTCTGCGCTAACTTTGAGACTAAACAGGCTCTGAAGACGTCCCAGAGGGCAGAGGGAGACGGACATCTCTATTCATGCCGCTCCCTTCTGCGTACATGCAGAGGTCCGCTGGGAACGGGCCCCAACCACACAGGGCCAGATGCTCATCGCTGGAATTCCACTGCCTCCAACCAAGTTGGTGACGTGACCTATATCACAAAAACAAGCCTGAGGCAGCAAAGCAATATAACCCTGATTTATTCCAAATACAATACACTTAACACTGTCACTTTTCTCTCACACGCCAGCATACAGGCTCAGGAAGCAGACACATTTGGATGCTTTCAGCTGGGAATCATCTTCTTGCAACACTCCTACATGATGCACATACTGTCTCTATTTGGGTTCACCCTTTCAGATGGCACCGTGCCCACCAAACAAGCTGATTAGCACTTGCCCTGGGCTATCAAGGCAAGGCAATGGTATGTTTAGATCAGCAAACTGCATAACAATATAAATGTCATCTATTCTACAAGAAGCTTTGGCAGTATTTGCATCTTGCGCTTCACTGCATGCATGCGCCAAAAAGAAATCCAAAGACTTGCAAACAGAAGACAGGCATGGGATTTGCCAGCCTTCCTGGCTGCCAAAACACGCTGTAGAGCAGTGGGTGCCTCATTAATCCCCAAAGACCATCTACCGGGTGTCAGATTGTATGTAACATGACCACTCCTAATACATACATATACAGCCTTTTTTGTTCAGCCAGGCTCACAAGCAGAAAGCGAGCCACAAACAGCGCATCTGGCACCGTTCGAGACATGATCTGTACGCTTGCCCAGAAAAGATTGCAACCAGCCTAAAGAGAACAGCCCCGGGGTGGTCACTAGCTGCTTGTGCAACGCCTCCGCTGACGGGATGCGGCAACACCTAGCGCGCACAATGGGGAGCGGGCTGGGGACCCTGCCTTGAGGACACCAGCTGGAACGCAAGCCAGGGCTCCAAGGGCCCGGGAGGCCTGGGGATCCGATTGTGACCGCGGCCTCCAAGACATGAAACCGTGGTCGCCCTCCAGCTCCTGGTGAGCGCGTGTCAGCGCCGTTATCCCTGCACACATCCATCTTCGTGGGCGTCCCCGAGCGGCCAAGGAAGGGCCCACGGGGGTCCCATTGTCCGCGGAGGGGGCTCTCCAGGACAGGGCAGCGCTCAGAACCGCCGCTTTTACGAGTCCGGCTTGGGTTCCTTGCAGACGGAATGGGGTAAAAGGAGGGGATACAACGTAGGAAAGAGGGAGAAGGCTGTCAGGGCAAGGGAGGAGCGACGGCTCTGCAGAGACGCACAAATACATTACAGAATGACACCCTAAATGGGGCACAGAATGAGACGCCCAGATCATCAGGAGCGAAAAGAGCACTGCAAACACAGAACTGAACAGGGCACTACCCAATTAAACACACGTCTACTAGATTTCACAGGTCTTTCTCCGGAGTTTGCTTTCTGTTTGCACTCTGGGAACCCAACAGCAGTGCCACAGGTTGGTCACACCAACCTTTCTATACCAGCTAACAAGAGCCAGAGGCCAAGGGCTGGCTTTACCCCGGTACTCTCTTCATGACACACACAGGAACCACTTCATCTAACTGTTTTTTCCAAGGCTTATTCTGTGGGAAGGTGCCCTCCTCTGGGACACTACTTTGTACCCTCCATAGCTTCACTGCTTTCCTATTTTACAATTCTTTGGTCAACGACAGAACCATAGCACAGAAAGACTGAAGAGTCACTCTCTTAAGGAGATTATGCAAAATGTCATTTAGCATTAAATTCCTATTTGAAAACAGAAGGTTTTTCCCTACTTATGCTAATAAAAATCAGGAAGGACACTCTGGATTTCCAAGATTCAAGTACAACCCTTTTCAAGGCTCCTTAGTCACGTCCTCATGCTACTGCATACCTCTCAAATTCATACTGAGGCTTTAGTTTAACAACTTCTTTCATTTCTGAAAGCAGAACTCTGGCCGAAATGCTTTTGTTTCATGAGCAGTGCCCAGACGCATTTAACTCCCATTGCTTAAGAGCATTGGTACTTTTTTCTGAAGTTTATGGGACAGAGATATTTAAAAGATTATGAAATGTGCTTCTGGAAAAAAAAAAAAAGGAAAAACACTGTTGGAACATATCCATCAATATTTCAGAACAAGTTGTTGAAACATCAGAATTACACGCTGCAATTATCTTCCCCAATGTATAGCTCCTAGCACTGATCTTTATGTTTAACAGAAAAAAATGGCTAATAATTAGCATTCATTTACCAAGACAATTGGAAAAAAAATCTGTCATAATCGAATAATGAAACTAATACACCTTGTGCATTTGCTTAGAAGTCTCTGCCACTGTGTTTGTATCAAGCGTAAGTGGCTTTTTTGTGATATATTTGCCAACACAAATCTTTATTCAAAGTCTGATGCCTTCTGCCTATTGACCCAGGATCAGATGGGGGTCCCCACAGCGTCGTACTGTATATGAGAGCACAATAAAGTCAGCGCTCCTTAATATGAGCGAGACAACTGGGGTCTGGCTCCAAGAAAGCATTACGTAAAAGGACTTGGATTTCTCTCAAACTGGTTTTTTTTTTTTTTTTGCTAAAACAATTACAGACAAGTCTGTAAATATGTCATAACAACATTTTTTTTCCTCCTCCTCTCTTATATTGGACCTTTTCATGGAAATTCTTTCTAGTTGCCTACCCAGCGATCTGGTTATTTCCCAACATTGTAGAGGAACCACTTTGGGGTTTGATCACATACCATGCTAGTACTAAGGGAATCGATCTACGGTGTATTTAATATGACAAACAGGGCGAGTTTTGCAATGGTAATGCAGAGCATAAGAGCTCAAACAAAGAATGCCATTGATACAACCGTGTTCTGGATCAGGCTCACCGTGAATGTGAAAATAGAGCAAAGCAACAGCATGGCAATTCCCTCGCAGTAAATATGCAAAGTTCTCCTCTCCCATACAATGGAAACAGTTTTATGCTGATGTAGATCATGGCCCATGGATAATCAGCCCAGTATTCACTTCCCCAGTTTTGTGGAAATGCAATCAGGAAAGCATTATGAAGAAAAACCTGCCCTGCAGGGACAGACTTGCTTTAATAATGTTTATGACTTGTCCATATTGTATTTATGTCTGGAAGTTGATTTCTGGGGTTTTCCCACCCTTCCCCCACCTCAGCCCCAAAGATCATTTGCAAGCTGGATCCTTAACCAGGAGGCATTAGGGAAGCTCCACCGGGATGCACAGAAACCTGCTCCTACCACCTCAGGGTGACACCCAGAAACATGCCTGCTTTTATCCCGCTCGGGTTGGAGCTCACCCTTCTGAAGCGACTGGTCCAAGGCGAGCCCGAGCTTCCCAACCCAGCAAGCCGGGAGCTGCAGTCCAGCTCCAGCATTCCCGGCACTCGAGAGGCTCCTCAGGATGCTCCACTGGACTCAACCCTGTGCTCCATGCCCTTGGGCTGAGGCTCTTCTCCACGGCATACACCACACACCCCGGTCCTGCTTTCCCCATCCCCTGCTCCACTCATGACACTTATTTCCCCACAAGGAAAGCCCCCCAAAGCCAATTTTTCCCCTCACCTTCTATCTCCCCTTGCTTTCTACAAAGCCAAGGAGCCCAACCTTCGTTAAGTATAAATTAAAGGCAGAAACAAAACCCCCTCTCGAATTCCTCTTCATTATAAATGGATTGTCAATGTGTTAAATAAACCAGCGAAAATGGAAATCCAAAAATAAATAGCCATCCTGCTGTTGCTATGACAACTCAAATTTTTTACCTGGACAGAGATTTTATGTTTCACAGTTAGGAAGCACCAAAAAGGAGGGTCACATTTTTTTTAATGCTGACACTTCTCACCACCTACCCCCAACGTAATAAAAGAGATGATTTTGGGTTACTTTTAAGCAAATGCGGGAAGATCAAAGAGAAGCTCTTTCACTGCACACAGGAGAGCCTGCACACGGACACCATTTCCAGCATACCTTGTAATGTCTACTGAGCCCAGAATGGACAGAATCTACATTTTTCTTGCAGCAATCAAATGCTCTAATGGAGCCCTGTTATCCTCAACGCAGGGCACGTATAGAGTAAGATTAACATAATTTAAAGCCATATTTTGGCTCCTCTGAGCGGGTAATTTTACACAGGTAAAACGCAACATCTCAGACTATAAACAAGCAAGTAAATATTTCTATATTGTCAAAATTATGCAGCAGCCCTGGAAGGCAGCAGATGGAGGCCCTTTGCTCAAACCCACAGCTACAAAAGGCCCAAGGTGACAGGGAATAAAGACCCAGCCATTGCAGGGGCATTAACTCCCACTTTATTCTACCTGCCTGGCATTACGGGCAGAAACGCTCCAGTCCTATGGGATGACCAATGGAGCAGCTCAGCAGAGAAGGCAGAGCCACCCAAGGGAGGCCTTTGGGGAGCTCAGGTGCTCTATAAAGCCGGCGTTACAAACCCACATCACCTGGGAACGCCTCAGCCAGCTCAGAAAAGGCTCTTAAAGGTCTGGTATTTCATCTTACCTTTGGGAACCGGCCTCCCAGCACCTCCCTGTCTGGAGGCGGGTAAGCAGATGCACTAGGACAGCCAGCTTGGGACACACGGTCCTCTTCTTGACTGAGAAACAAAACAAAACCTGTAAGTCAGCGCTGCTTGAACAAGAACTTGGGGTGATCAAAACGCCCCTTAGAACACTTCTGGGAAGCAGTACCGCCTCAGGATTCTCCCCCCGGCCATGTCCTTGTGAAACGTTTACAGTAGTAAGATCAGTTTTCTAAACTGCACAGTCTTCATTACGTTTTTCAGTGTGAAACACTCTAAATCACTGTTGTTGCAATGCTGTTCTAAAACGAGTTTAGGAGGGAGGGAAGGCAGCGAGGAGCAGCACAGAACCAAAGGCTTCTTAGGAAACAGCTCCAGAGAACAGCACTTGTAATTAAAACGCCCTGGTCAGGACTTTTCCTGACCAAATCTAGATGAGAACCCGCGCTGATTCAAGTCTAGCCTCATGGTAGTAAAACGCTCCATGCTCCCTGAACCGCACACAATATACCTGGCCGCAATAAATGTTTTTAGGAAGCCAGTGTTCAAACAGCCTAACAGCCCAGCTTTGTGGGAGCTGAAGCTTCCCTCCAGCCCCTCACACCCATGCAGCCGTGGACGCACACGTATGCACGCACACGGCGACGGGCAAAGGGCTCTGAGCAAACAGGAGATGCTAAGCCGGGCAGCAGGCCCTGAAAGCAAGCATTCAGCCCTGCCCAGAGGCTCCCTTTCCTCTAAATGGGCCTCTCAGACTCGGTGACAACTCGGAGCTGCCTGAGAAAAAAACACCAGGAAAAAAAAAAAAGAGAGAGAGAGAGAGAGAGAGAAAAAGGAACCTATTTTCCAGTGCAAAGTAATCCCTGCTCCATTGCCATGGCACCAGACATCCGTCTCTTTCTTTCATTGACCAGACGAGGTCCTCCTCAGCCCCAGCTTCCTTAAAAATATATATGTGTGTGTGTGTGCGCATGTGTGTCTACACGTGCACGTATGTGCCTGTTTCCTCCATAGGAAAACGAGTCTTTAAAGTATTAGCTTAGGTTGATCGCCTCTTTGGGGAAAGAAGAGGGTTCTGGAGCTCTGCAGTCTCTGACACCATCTCAACAGATTGGCTCTTAAACACGATACAATATTGAAATCCTAAAAGGGAGGTGCAGCTTGCCCCTTGGAAAAGCCCAAGAGCATCGTTTACAGGCTCCAAATCAAAGCCAAACCAAAAACTTGGTGATTTCAGAATAGAGAGAATATTAATGAAATAAAGGAGGGTCAAAATGCAATCTTGCTTCCACCTTTCCACCAAGTTATCTACAAGGCATGATCCTGAACTGCCCCGCACCTCAGTGGCAGCTGAGCACTTGGCTGAGCACTGCGGTAGAACATAAGAACAGAATAAACCAGAAGAGATTCAGCTCCAAATCAGAAGGGAAAGGAAAAGGTCTAAGCTTGAAAGAAATGCCCAGGCGCTCCCAGAACACACAAGCGGAGCTGAGGTCACCCAACCCGCCGCAGCTCTGCCCTCCCCTTCTCGGAGAGCCTCCCGCCCGCTCTTCCCTCCGCAGCGCGGCACAGCCGGCAGACCCGCGGCTGCTCGGAGCGGCCGCCAGCGCCAGCTCGTGACTCAGCAGCAGCGCTGGTTTCGGGGGATCCTCCTGGTCAACCGTCAAGACGGATCTCGTTTCCCGCGGGCGCTGCGGAAAGCTGTGCCCGGGGCCAGGGCAGGTGCCCGTGGGTGACTCGCCTCGCCGCGCTCCCCTCCTCTCCAAACAGAGGGGACCTGCGCTAACCCATCGCCCTGGGAGCGACGACGAGACATTTTCTCCTTCGCATTGGTATAAATCTGCACCTGCTGCCCGGGTGGCTCCATTAATTAGTTCTAATAACCTCCCAGGGTGACGTCCCTCCAACAGGAGCCCTGTCAAGGCGGATCGCTCCCCACTGCCCCTCGCCAGGCTTCCCCTCTTCCGTTTCATACGCGCCCACCCTCTGCGGCACCCGCAGGCGCCTCGGCCGCGGCGCACGCGCGGGCACGCCACATCGATTCCCCCTGGCTCCTGCAGTCTGATCAATTCTGCATTCAGCGCAGACCCGGCCTGAATTTATTACTGCTCTCGGAAACTTTCCGGTGGAAAGGGAGATGGAGCCATTAAGACAAAGCACAGACCTCTCCCGCAGTCCCCCTGCGTTTTCAGATGCCGACCCCTTTCCCTGTGCTCCCCAAGGTAATGGGGTACCCCGCCACAACAGCAGCAGGTTCAACAGCCAGGGTGACCTGCCAGCATCACGGCATTTACCTGGGATATCATCTGGCACAGAGCATTGGGAGCTTTTGTTCTTTCATTTTAAATCCATTTAAAAAAATACATATATATATGATGGAGTGACACAGCAGATGTTAGACAATTAGCCAGGAGCACATCTTTAGCTTAATGACTTTTACAATTAGACTTAATTCTAGAGGCTGAAGTTCAGATCTGATATCAGGTTGGGCAGCTGGTCCTTACCTCCACTTCGAGGCAAACAAAATCTTCATGCCCAAATCCAGGAAGAACACAGCACACCTCCCAACGCACAGAGGTTTCCACCCTCGTCTCCCATTTTATTTCCCCGTCCACAACATCTGTGCTGAATTTGCTCCTAACTAACACGACAATAGCGGCGGAGGAACCAGGCGCCCGATGCGGATTTTTGTCGCCGTGCTGCCCGCGCTCCAGCCCTGCCCCGCAGGAGCCCTTCCGAGGATGCTCCGGGCTCTCCATCGCCTTCCGCCCGGCGCCGCTTTGATCTACACAAAGGAAACTCAACGCGCTACCCGGGGATGAGCGACGTCTCGCAGGCCCCACCGCCGACACCAGGTGCCAGACAGCGGCGAGCCCGTCTCCCCCATTGTCACTGCTGCAAGACACGCTAAAAATAGACCCGCGCCAAATATAGCCGAGCTGCTCTAAGCCGCACACGCACCCGCTCTGCTCCTTCCCACGGCACGCTCGGTAATTAACACCACCCTCACTGCAGCCCAGCGAGGTCTGATGGGCGGCATTTGGTACTCGGCAAAATTATGCTCTGCTGCACGACTCCAAAAAAAGGCCTTTCTGCAGGGAAACCAAGCCCACGCCGCTGCCATGGGGTTTGCCCAAGCCCTATTGTTCACGCTAGTCTGCAAGGCTGCTCTCCAGGGCCACTTCCACAGACTACCAGAAGAGGGGGATCACATACAGCTCTGCCCAAAGCTGAGCTCAGCACCACCGTTTTCTTATTAAATTAATTCCACCCTTTCCCCCTCCAATTCCTACCAGCAAGAGGGAAAAAAAAAGATAACAAAAACGCTGGGATAATCTGGAGCAGAATTCCATATACCGATCTATTCCTTCATTTGTTCAAGTTTCAGGAAGAAATGAAGTCAAGCACGTGGAAGATACTGAGCAAAAACTTTACCAGCACTACCTGAAGTGGGGCAGAGCCATTTCTGGATTGGCCCAGATGTCATGGACCCCCACGGCAGCCAAAGCTTTGCACTATATACCCGGAGCCAAAAAGAAATCCTACGACCCAAGGAAAAACCCTCAAGTCTTACATGCAAAGCCATTAGTAACCAATGAGGGATTTGTCAGCTTCCAACTCCCCTTTGGTTTACGGGGATGGGCCGTTTTTAGCTCCCAGAGAACATAAACCAACATCAGTGGCCACTGGTGTCAGAGCTAAGAGCATCGGACGCCTAAACCCTGCAGGCTGCTGTGCAAAGCCCTGCCTCAGTCTGCAACTCCTTCCCCATCCCCTCTAGTCGGTCACTGCAACGTATTATCATGCAGTAAAAGAAAGAAGAACTTCTTAAGGTGTGACAGGCCAAATTTTCTGCGGATGCAAAGCAAAACCAAGGAGGGATTTCTGCCGATTTCCTCAAGGCGAAGCCCGGGGGCTTCCCAAAAGCCTCACCAAGGAAGGGAAGCCCTCTCTGCCCCGCTTACTTCCACAGCGGCCGGTCAGTCTCCGAGGGGAGCCAGCCAGACCCCGAGGAGGGAGGAGAGGACGCAGCGGGCAGCCCGGCTCTGGTGCTGAGCGCCGCCGTGCTGCACATAGGGGTGGGAGGCGAGGGGAGCCGGGCAAGGCACGCGGGCCAGCGGGCTGAGCAGGGCTGCTAGCCCCGACTAACGCGTGAGCAACCTCGCTCGGGGACAAAAGACATCTGCCGAGCAGGACGGGAATCGACTGGGAGCAAGGACAAAGCCAGACAGTATCGCATGACGCGCCAGTCTGCTCCAGCAAGATGCCAGGGTCAACGGCAACTAATGCACCCAATAAGTCAAGAGGAATCAATAATGCTAAATAACCCGGGCTTCTGTACGAAGCGAATCAGTGCAAATGCAGTTAAAACAGGCCCTGCGTGCTGCACACTGCAGGCTGAAATCTGACTGAAGTCCCTCGTGTGACACGTCCACATTGGCAGGCTGAGGTTCCCACAGCTGGGGCACACTGTCCTTTCAGACTTCCTATATATCCACCAGGCAGGTTGGACTCTGGATATTGGCCTTCTTTCTGTTTTTAGAGACCTAAAGAGAGGACGGCCCTGGCGTTTTAGGAACACGCACGTATTCCCCAGGCCAAGAGGCTGTTTAACAACAATCCCCCTCCCCAAACAGCATCCCCTCACCGGGGAATTGCATCCCGGCCTCCAAACGTGGCCTGTTCACATTCACAAGGTATGCTCCCATCCCCAAGAACCTCCAGCTACAGCAGCGGACTCATTATGCAGTCCAACCTCCATGTTAACAAACCATCTACTCCATGTTAACCACAACTCAAAGTATGGACCGATATTAGCTAATACTTCAAAAGGCCCCTCTCTGCCTCCACAGGAGACAAGAGCTTAGAGCCCAAATGATTCCATAGCATCGTTAGGCTTATTTCTACCTCTCATTCTGAATTGTCATGAAAGAGC
Source organism: Eudromia elegans (assembly GCA_003342815.1). Lineage (NCBI taxonomy): Eukaryota > Metazoa > Chordata > Aves > Tinamiformes > Tinamidae > Eudromia > Eudromia elegans. The sequence continues at coordinate 739,324 of PTEX01000225.1, read as the reverse complement.
TGAAGGACTGTCCTCAAAGCCAAGATCACCAACCGATTTCACGTCTACTTTGGGTCCAAACTCAGATGACACTGCCCCAAGAGGCAAGCTCAGCTCCTCACTCAGTAACTTCTTCAACCACCTGTAATTCAGCACAGGGATTCCATCTCTGTACACGGAGAGAAACTCAACAGTAATATTCCCCTAACAAATCTGGCAAAGCTGTGGAAGGATTCTCCTCCACCCTGGAAACATTCTCCCAGTTCCAAAATTTGTTATGTCTCACACTTCAAGAATTCTAATAGCTTTTTCTTTTTAAAGGAACATGCTCCAACTAAAGAAAGCTTGCAGACTATTCAAAAGCCTCAGTCTCCACTCTTTCAAGTCCTTTCTGTTACTAAAGACTGGCATGCACATCTCTGTGCACGATACACAGGTCTCTCCACCTTGGCAATTGCTGCATCCCTTCCCATTGCTCCCAGGTAGAGTCATTTTGGGGCACGCCTTTGCACTTGGTGCAGATACGAGCTGTGCAAACAAAACCGACACCCTTCCCCTGCACGTGCTCCAGGTCCTTTGCAGTTTGCTCAGCATCATCATTCATCTTTTCTCCCCCATCAGTTCCACCCAAATACTCAGAGCACTGCAAGTCTTGGTCACTTAGACCCATTCCCCTATGCCAAGGGCAATGGAAATTCAGGCCTTAGACATGCAGCATGGCAGGTGAATGCTTCTTTACACACTCCAGACATAACAAAGCACAAAACACCACAGAGAAGCTTTTATATAGCAGGTGGAGGGAAGGAATTAGGCAAGCTAATACCAAAGAGGTTCCACCACTGCTTTGCGCTCCGCAAAACAGCCCGGGCAAAGTATTTCAAGATGAGCAGGACTAAGCATAGATATTATTGTTATTATTTATTATATAACACCCCATATTGCTGCATTTTCAATTCACCCACAGCCACCTCCTGGAGCACTTACACTGTCACTCTGTGCTTATGTTGCCCTAGTTTTTCAGCTTTCCTTCTATCTAGGCAAATATACGAGCCCCATCTCAGAGGCAGCTGAGTATCTATTATATCCTGCTGTTCCTCTCTCGCACTTATCCTATTATGCTATTATAGCTGGTGTAGGGTCGTGTGTTTTCTATTTTGTGACATAATATTGTGGGCCCAATTCTACTATCACTAATATACCATATAATACGAGTGAGACACACAGGAGTGCCGGTAAGAGCACTTCATGTGGCAGGAGTCAGGGTTACAAATGGTTAGACTGCTAGCACTCGGCAGGGACCGGGATCCGCTCCGTCCCACAGCTACTCTTATGCCTCCCATTTATATATAAATTACCATTTTATACATAAAGACAGCGCCAACCTAAGATAACAACCACGGCTAATGCGGGCAGTTGATATGTGCAGCTCGAGACATCCTGGATGCAGATCACAATGAATCAACTCTCTCCACCCACAGAGGAAACACTATTTCAGTGCTTGCATTAGCCCCTTCCACGCTCTGCAGCGAGGGGATCCGAGCACTGCCCAGCCTGACGGGATGTGATCCGTGCTCATGGCACAGCTCCCATACTCCTTTTCTAGCAAGCGGGAACTTCTTGTGTGACCTTTTGTCCTTTATAACCTCCACAGGTATTTTACTGTTCCAAGGCATCCAATGAAGTGACCTCAAGAGACGCTTGGCAATGGCCACTGAGTCTGGCTGGAGTTTGCTCTATCACTTCAAGCCCGTTTCCACAAGATTTTGAGCCCAGGTACCACACAGATCACGGCACAAGGCAGCAAAAGCACAGGGTGATTTTAAGAGTCTGTCCTAATCTTTCTCTAGGGCCACTGAAACAGGGGAAATGACGCAGTGAGGCTAAAGAAATCCCAAAGAATATGGAAGGCATCGAGTCAAGACAATAAGAACATCAAAAGAAACTCTGTAAAAACATTAAAAAACTGTAAAGGATAAAGACGACTAGTCGACCACAGCTATCTTAAGGACTTGTGCTCAAATCAGCACCCTCCCTGAGCACAGGGGATTATCTGAACTAATTCTCTAAACTCAACAAAATAGTAAGACCTTTATCATTTTAGTTCTGTGCTAAGTGAATTAAGCCACCATCTGTCTAGACCAGACTCACTCCAGGACTACACTGAGGTGTTCCCACATTTCTTCCTTTGAGCGGTACCAAGGACTAAACCAAAACGTGACTCAATGTTCAACACACTAAGAAAATTCAATAGGAAATGAATGCTCTTGACCTAACAATGAATTTCCTGACACAGCTGGGAGAGGCCCAGTGAGGAACAGCAACACGAAAACGCAGCATCAGTTTTCCAAAGAGTACAACAGGTCTTAAAATAATGAGATTGTAGAAGTGGGTTCACTTTTATGTGTCTACTGCAGTATTTGGTGGCTGATCTGATTTTGTCCGGCAAGATCAGGTTCAGAGAGGTAAAACCCTACAATAAATAAGATAATATGGGATAATCCACACATAACAAAGCGCTTGATGCAAAATCCGCTGGAACACCTTACGGGCTCCTGCTGTCCTGTTGGCTGTTGAATCAGCTTCCATGAAGTTAAACCCATCCCAGTTAAAACGCATCGGGAGAGAGTATTACCATTTTTCTTGATCAAAGATTGGCTCTTACTGAACACATGCAGATTTGGACCAAAATCTGACTGGTTTAAAACAAGGCAGAGCTCATCTCAGTTGTTGCTGTATCCAGGCCAGCCCTACCAGCATTGGTACACGTGCTAAGTGGGGTCTTTCCCTTCAACAACCACATAAGCCATGTCATCAGCTATTGCTCTTGCACTACTTCAGCCAAGCCATCCTGGGTGAGGATGCAGCCTACTTGCTCTACAGTGCAGCTCTGTTTTTGCTATCATCCACCTAACTCTACTGAAATACTGTGGCTAAGAAATTGCACCCTACAGAGATCATGACAAAAATTCCCTATTCCTTACATTTGGCACCTCTTATCAGTGTCTGTCGTCTTTTAATAAAGCTGAAATCCATTTGCAGAGGCACAGAGAACTTTGGACTTCATCGAAATCCATTCATAAGTCAGCAAAAACACACTCACAACTTCCAGTTATTTCCCAACTAGAGCACCTTACATTTTGCTCATGAAGTGAACAGAGCCATGGAACCTCCAGTGATTTTGGCTGGCAAAACTGCATTTTGGTTGAGTTATCCAGTTATAGCACTACAAAGAACATACTTCTAAAACTTCTGCTTGTTGAAAGAGCAGAAAGGGCAAGAGATCAGCTCAGGTCCTCAAAATATGAAGCCCCATTAAGCTGGTACAATGAGCCTCTGCATGACCGGGGCTGGTCCCGGTCCCATGTCAAAGCTAACCTGCCTGCAGTCTTCTCTGTATGTTACAAACACCTAGCGAGTGCAATAGCCAGCTGGGAGGTTCAGGGGCCAGATCCAGTTCACCAAGCAGAAAATCAGGTCCCCGGGGATGCTAGCTGATCAACAGGCCAGCCAAACCAGCACTTCTGTGTGCCTGGTTAAGTGCACCAAAGGGCACAGACACAGGTCAGTGGCACTTAGGAAGTTGCCAGTCAAAAGGGCCACGCATCACACACGTACGGGTGGGTAACACGGAACGTGCTTGCAGAACGTGACGCACGCAGTTCCCACCACCTAAACTGCTCATATGAGCCAACACATGCACAAGTTCATATGGGATTACGGACTGTCTGCATAGCCTGCTCCCATATGATCTATATATTAAGAGAAGGATTTACATTTCAGTCTGTTTAAAGTTATAAGCAGCAATTAATTGCAGCTTGGTGGATAGAGCATGCTGCACTGCAATGGCAACAGGCACTCTGGGAAGCGAGCACTGTCCTCTTCAGCTGCACCAGGTTTATTTTACACTTCTCAACAATTAAGGTTTGTCACTGAATTGCTTGTCTAATCGACCCTTAGAAATGCAACTTTTTAAACAAGCAAGGACCAGAATGCCCAGAGCATCATTTACCAGGGTTTAGGTTGCTCTATCGTCTTCTAGAAAAACATTTCCGAGACAAATCTGTGAAAAATCATTGCTATTTCTTCTTACACAGTTTTTTTCGGGTGTAAAAAATGCCTACAATGAGGCTATTGTAATGAGAGTGGTTGTTAGAACAGAGATATGTTTCGTGACCTAGCCCTGTTACCAAAATTCAGTCTGCAATTCATATATGTCAGCATTATACAGCTGGATACCTCCACAGTCAAAACCCAACACGGCTTCACAAGTTTGCCCCAAACACGGGCCACAACAAGAGATCAAGTGGCTTACAAAACCAGCCCCAGCTCAGAAAGGACAACTTGACACATGCAGTCTCACGCCACTTCCTCCCACCATGTATTTTATCTCCCACGGAGCAGGAGATCCCGGTGGGACTGCAGAGTTTCCCCATAGAGGCTCCTAGCCCTTACGCTCCCCTCTGAATTGCTGTATCCACAGGCACGAAATTCCAGCCCATAACTGGAGCCACCCAGATGAGCCGAGGGATCTTCGGGTGTGTTTCAGTTTCTGCCTTTGCACCATCCCAAAGAACCATCCTCCTTCCTTGTCTAGGCTCACGTGCCAAGTCCGTAACATCACATGGGGAAGTGCCTCCCCATCTGCCTAGGCACCACAAGGACATCCTTTCCCATCAGGACCCCTTGATCCACAAAGATCATAAAGGGTAGAAGCAACCTCAGAAGAACGAGCAAACTTCCAGCTGGGCAGAGGGAGACCTTCATGGAAACAAAAGCATGAACGGGCCTCTTAGAAACCCCTTCTGAAAACACCTTGTGGCCAAGCGACATTCTGCAAAGCTGAAACGCTACTATGAAACCTCAATTAAGACTGATACTTGAACATGAGGCATTTCTGAAACAATATCAAAACATAGCGATTATATCAAGTTAAAAAGCAATTAGAAACAATTAAAAAAAAAACTTCTTTCCTGTCATATGAAAGTACTTGCTTGTTCAGACTAATGGCTTTCCAAGTTCTGTTTTTGTTAATTCCTGTCACATATTTTCAACAAGAACCAAATCTGCAGCCCATAACTCTCCCCAAATCAGGCCAGACTAGACTAAGCAACAATAAGTCCCTGACAGTATCATGACTGCAAGTGCCAGTCTCTTTCACTCCTGCACTTGAAGTGCATCTCCAAACGGGTTTCCGAATCGTAGCAGTTTTTACTCAGATAAGCATTTGTCGCCTTACTTTCTCCATATTCAATATCTTTCCCATCAACCTAGTTACCCAGATTTTCACTCATTTACTGAAAACTTAATCTTACCCCTTAGTAGAACAATTGCACAGTTGGTCTTTCTCTCCATGGACTTGGAATTAGTAAAAAAAAAAATGGTGTCATTTCCCCTGACATGACTCACTAAGGGTAGCTTTTCTTGTATTTTTGACCATCTAAACCCACCAACTTGGAGTATGTCATCTCATGTCAGCCTGGTCCATGGCTCATGGTCCACTAAGTCACTAGCAAACCTCACTGGAAGTTTATGAGGACTTTACAAGGCTTTATGAGGAAGAGCAAGGACATCTGAAGACTCACCAGGGCAGTTCCAATCAATCAAGACAACATGACACGTACCTCAAGTTCAATGCAACAGGAAGTCTCTAAAGCAAAGGCAGGAGGCGAGATTCTTCCCAGGCCTTGGGTAGGTGTTTCAGTGAGACTTCTGGCCCTGACTTGTCTCCAGAAGAATGCAATGCAGACGACCTTTTCTTCCTGTTTTTGAGCATTTACCTAACCAAAGTCATCCAGTTGCTCCTATGGAAAGAAAAGGAGAGAAATTTATTCCTATGTAGAGCAGAGCTGTAAGGGTTATGCTTAACTTGTCCCTCTGGGATTTCAGGGAGAGGTGCCTCAGTCTAGATACCTAGAGGACCTAGTCTCTACATACCTAGAGTTCAAAAACCACAGATTAGCAAGGTGTGGGAAAAAAAATCTATTTTAGTTTTTTTATCAAAATCAACATCAAGTCAGTTTGATAAGCAAGGAGATAAAATTCATCTACAAAGTGAAGCACAGAATGAAGTTTTATCTCTTCACAACAGTTCTCAGCCTTAATCCTAGGACTGTAACAGTTCTCCCGTCACCCCAAATCACCTTTTTCTGATGTGTCTACAAGTTTAACATTGCAGTCCTTAACACTATGTTCCACTTGGCACTGTGCACAAGTCTACATACTGTGAATTTACCCTAGTGCTTTGGAGAGGACATTTTCACACCTGGACTCACCTGAAGAAAATACAGCAAGTTATTCAAGTCTTTGTTCCTGGATTTCTGAAGGCCAGACTCCGATCTCACTTTAACAAGCCTGAGTCTGGAGTAATGACCGAGGTTCAAAATTCACACCCTTGTGTCTGGAATCAGAATCAAATCACTCCATGGGCACCTACCCCTAACAGGGCATAAGGAGGGCTCTGCCTGCACCAGCACTGCAAAACGAAGGCCCCGTTTCCAACGGCAAAGAGGTGAATCAGGCCTGATTCTGGCACTGCATCAATATTCAGCAGCGGTTTCAGTGGGACAGCGCCTTATTTACACGAGAGTAGGGAAAATCAGGATTAAGCACCATCTGTCCCCGAGTCAAGCGACCAGAATTGCTCTACACATTTGAATCCTCTTGCCCATTTCTGTAACATCTTACACATTCCAGGTTTTCCGTTCAGCTCCAGCGACAAAAGATTTGACAAAACGACAGCCCGGATTGAGAGAACAGAAATGACAACCTCTGACAATAGAGATACCAAACTTTTATCAATGATAAGGGCTCCCTCCACACACACACATACACACACACAGGTCTGCAGTGCTAAATGTAAGGCAGATGTCGAATGGAAATTAAACATTGTGCTCTCAGGGTGGCCTCCGCGGCATTCAGAGTTTGATTTAAAACAAGGCCAGAGTTCTTTCATCGTTTCTTCAAAAAGTTTCAATTCTAAAGATATTCCAGACAGACACATACTTGACCTAAAACGCGGCAATGCAAGACAATGTAAGTGGAAAAAGATGAATATGGAGAATAAAAGACAAGAGAGGTTATCTGTGCTCTACAATAATTTGTCCGAAACACTTGTATTCCAGCGTCGTGAACAGAGATTTCAGGTAAAAATCTCTCTCTCTGCCCATTTCTTTCAAAGCAGATTCACAACAAACATTAATCACTTGGGAGACTCAAACAGCTAAATATGTTCAAGCACAAAAAAAGGGCCTAGCTATTCTTTTTGTGGATTATTTCTCTTTAAACTTCTTTAAGTCTTAAAGCACATTTACATTCATGAATGTACTCTCTTTGTTATTAGATAAAATGCCATGAGACATTTGCAAGAACTTAGACATTCAGACTCAAGAAACACAGATTTGAATGCTCTGATTTCGTTACGAAATTTCTAATAATAGCTCTCAAAATAGTGTAACAACAGCCTTTTAAAAATGAAATTCCAAGACTGATGAATGTACAGTTATCATGGTACACATAAATATATTGAGAATGCAAAGAGGTTCATATTTACAAAAACAGCTAAAATTGTAAATCAAATTCAAATTGTTTCTCCTATATTTTCTTTTGAAAAGCAAAAACACTGAAAGTGAAATTACTAAATTATTTATAACTTGATTATTTAAATACATTTGTACTCTTCCTGGAAGCCATATTTTGCAATTACTTTTTTTTCAAACCGCCTAATATCACACACAGTAAAACAAAAACTTGTGAGGCCGTGACTTGGTAACCTCCCCAAAGTTCTGAACACCAGAAAAGGTGGCCTGGTCACACAAGACCATCAAACACACACGTGAACGTCGAGTCACGTCTCGTATACACTTCCCCCCACCACAAAAGGAAGAAATTGTGACAAGATTTTACTTTTGCACATCCTGACAAATCAGCGCGTTTTGGCACGAGAAGGACAAATCATTCGCCTTCACTTTCCAGCCTAAAATTGAAAAACAAAACTCGCTCTACACTGAGACATTGTCAAACAAAAGCAAGCTGTAAACAGACCCTCTCGGGCTTCTTAAATAAATCAAATTCATTTCCTTAAAAACAGAAAAGATGGATGGATGGATGGACGAACGGATGGACAGCTAGCGAAATGCCTTCAGTCATGCTTCCCCCGCATCCCCCCACCTTAAAACTGAAAAGCATCAGTATCCAAACAGCAACAGGAAATTTTTACCTTGTGGCTAAATAGCTCACTGTTCACTTTGCAGCTGCCTCTATTTTTTTGCTGGGCAAAACACCAACACAAAAGTCCTTCCTAAGTAACCAAGCTTTTGACACAGGGGCAGCGACAAACGCAAACGTACAAAGAATTATTTTTCCCCCCCCCCCGTCCCGTCGTTATAATTCCTAATTTTGTGGGACGTATTGCTGGGCTGTTTATCATAACAGTGTGCAATAAAAAGGACAACTAACTCTTGCAATTTTCTCCCTACTCCTCCCCTTGACAGGGGCCACTGATAGGGAAAGAGGCTCGGAAAAGCAGAGCACTGAAAGGCTAAGAAACAATAGGCAACCATGGCTTTGACAATGCAGCCCTGAACCCTTTTTGCTCCCGCTGTGACACTTGCATTCAAGAGCAAGGGCGGCTGCCATCATAAGAATGGACAATGGCATGAGGAATACAAGGGAGAGGGGAGGAAGAAAAAAAAAAAAAAAAAAAAGAGAGAGAAGGAAATCAGATGAATTCAGAGCTAAGATGGCAGAGCTCTCACCTTTTCCGCCTTTTTCGAGTAATCTGGATGGAGACGTCCCGCAGAGAAGAGATAAAAAGGGCGTGCTGAACTGTTGGACGGTTCTGAAGACTTCTGCATTTGCAAAGGCATTTTAGAACTATTTGTAGGGGTATATATGCTGCATGCCATCTCTCTGTCTCTGTGTGCGTGTGTGTGCGTCTCTCCCTCTTCTGTTTTATGTCCTGCTATCTCCATCACACACCTCTACCAGTACCAAGACTTTCTGCCCATGTAAGTAAGTGAGAGTGTGTGTTCCTTAATGTTTGAATCAAGACACACGTCTGCATGCATTTCTAATCTACGGAGCCTATAGCAGTTACTACAACTATCAATTAGTCAGCAATAGCTCGAGATCCCCATGTGTCTGGGTGAACAAAGGTGAGAAACACATGCAAATAGTACTACAGCACCTGGGTCACGTACAGGAACTTAGCTGGCAGCAAATAATTGCATCTGTTTCTGCCTTTTTGATGCTTCTCGCTCTTTGTTATGTAAAGTTACAGGTTAGTAATGTGAACGGTTACACATTTAGACACGGCATTGGATATTGTCATTTGAACAACACAATAAAAGCAAATTAAGCTCGACTAGATGGAAATAAACGGTGACTTAAAGGCTTTAAACGAGAAGATTTTCTGATCTGTAATAGTGCTTCCATTTCTGATCAACTGTTCTTCAGTTAAAGATGTAAATGAAGTACATGTATTTGCTAATATAATAAATATTCGGTAAGAAACTGATTATTGCAGAAGAGATTAAGAGAGGATGCCTGATCTCCTAAGTCCATAAAAACAGAAAAAAAATGTTACTATTTTTTTAAATTAAGCCACGGTTATTTAAGAACATTTTAAGGGTTTATTTTTCACATTTTTCAGACTAAAACAATTAAGAAGAAAGATACGGTACCTTTTACTCTCTCCTTCTTCTTAACCTCAATAAATGAGCCTTATCTTTTTAAAAAAAAAAAAAAAAAATCTGGCAGTCAAATTGGATTTGAAAAAAGCCCGGAATGAAAGAGAAGAACGATAAAATAATAAAAGCTCCAAAGATCCGAGGCAACCCTGACTGCACCTGAGGAAGAGACAGAGCTGGGTTTCTATCCACGAGCAGAGAGCATTTCCAAGGTGACAACAGAGTCTGTGAACGCTATTTACACCGACTTGATAAGCGCGGCTACAGAGCCAAATTGCCATTTCATTTGCAGGGATAACTCCCTGCATTTCCCAGTGTACAGGACTTTTAAAATTAAGCGTTTTGACAAAACCAGTTCATTGCTGAGAACCAGGCTTCTTTCCTCACGCATAATCTGCTCACCAAATCCTACCAGGACATACGCTGCCTAAGCCTATATAATTAGCTCGCTCTCTACTTATATCAGATTCCTTGGGAGGCTAATTAATGACAGCAAAGGGGGGAAAAAAGATTTTTCCCACTTTGGAACCGAGAGAAATTGCCCATTTATTTAGATTTGCACGGCTTAAAGCAAGAAAAAAAAAGCCCTGAAAACCAAACCACCAAAAATACATCCTTAAAGAAATACCTCCCCAACTCCCTCACCTCTTCCAAACAGGCTAGTGGCACAAGATTACAGCCAGCCACCGCCTGCCACGGAGCGGGTGGCCGCAACGGAGCAAGATTAAAAGAAAAGCTGCAGTAAAACAACGTCCTTTATCCCGAGCAGCCCCGAGCGCAAGCGTGCCCGAGCCCACTGCAGAGCGCCAAAGCAAGCAATAACGGGCTTGAAAAGCAACGGTGCTAAAGGGGTGTTGTGCTGCCCCGCCATGCGGTTCCGTTCCCAACCCAGCTGCTGGGGACGGCAGGCGCTTGGGAGACGGGAGCTTCCCGAGCGCAGGCTCTTGGCTCGCCGCGCGGGAGGCACCGCACGCGGCACCGACCCCACGGGGCAGCCGCGGCGGGGCTCGCGCCCACCAGCGCCCCAGGTCCTACCGGGCGCACAAAGGCACCACCAAAACCACCAAAGAATCGCGCCCTTCGCCGAACAATGAGACCCTGAAAACATACGTGCACCAGGGTATTACATGCAGAACAGCGGGGAGGAGGGGCCGGGGGGGGGGACGAGAACAACATTTCCCATCAAGGCGCTTTATTTCTCGGCGTCTGGAAAAAGCTGTTTCCCACTTTAATGTGAATTACTCATCTCCTTTATCGGGCCGGTCTGGCGCCCGCAAACGTGCATCTCAGGTGGAAAGGAGCATTTGTTTGGGAGCTCCAACACAAACTGATCACCCGGTACTTCTCCGGGGTTGATAAGATAGGTAAAGAGGACGGTAAAGGCTGTAATCATTATGGTGCCTCTCTACCTACTAACACCACCTCGGTAGGTAGAGCTGCAAACCGGAAAACTATTCTCATTACCCGCAATTTATGTCCAATTCTTCTGCTACTAGCCCGAATGCGACTGCCTTTGCTCCTTCAAAACACACCAAATACCAGTGAAACAAGTTTTCTTTAAAAAAAAAAAGGCAGAATAGGCACCACTAATCATATGCAACATAATCTTCCTCATCTGTTCTGTCTACTCTGCCTTACCGAGCTGATCTGCTCGCTGCAGCATTTGTAATAGCCAAGCCACGGATTCCAGCCTTGCATAATATTATTTCCATATTTTACTCTCGGAGGAGAGTGCAAGTTGGGTGGCTATTTTGCATTCCAAACTCTTCATCAACTTCCCAAATGATATCATGTGTAAAGCAAAGCTGAACTGCACCTTCGTGGCACACTTTAATTGCTACATTCCATAATATTGTAGGCAATTCCCAGCCGCGTGGCACAAATTTTTAAACAGACAAAAGAGGAACGGAAATACAGCAACAGAACTGGCCAAGATCAGCAACCAAAATGAAATCCACGCAGCTATTTGTTAGGATTTGTCTTCGGAAACAAACTAGAAAGAGAGGAAATATTTTCAGAGTACGACAAGGCTGATATATTTGTCTATTTTCTCAAAGGCAGAATCATTTCCTTAAAACCAAGCATTTCGGTAACACCAGCTCCATTTCCCCCTAGCAAAACGATCCTCACCCCATTTGATAGGACAAGAGGGGAGCTCAGAATCACAGACAAATGGGTCTGCAAGGTGCACGGCAGCAGTCAAGAAAAGCCAAACAACCCTTCCCGTACAAATATATTGGAATATAACAGAAGTGCTGGCAACAGTTACGTGATTAAAGCAATTGTTTTTTCATTTAAGGCCTTACCAGTGGAATAACTTAAAATAACGCAAGAAACATCATCTCCTTGGGTTTTGCAGATGAGATTAAATTTGCCGAAATATTTTTTTTTTTTAACGTGGTTATTTTCGACATGGCAAGATAAAGCTTTTTTCTTCTAATTTTATTTTAAGAATAGACCCCATTTAGGATTTCACATTGTAAATCTCTCTGTGTCTGAATGCTGTTACAAGGTTTGACAATGAAAGAATAATTCATGTCAGACAAAAAGAGCCCTTCAATCAGCTTCATGCAGCTTTTCTCCTGCAGGGCTATGCCAAAACGAATGTGGAATCCTGAACCGAACCATCCATCACATTTCCCGAGTCTTTCAATTAATGACACTGCAATCAGATCGATGGCGTGTAATAAGAAAAGAGCTTTGCATTTCTATACCTATTAATTCGCTGAGTAACTCCAGTGGCAAAACGTGACCAGAAAGGGAAAAGAAAAGAAAATTTCATCCTCCAAGCAAGATTTTGGGGGCTGGTTAAGCCACTCTTGGCCTGTCTCAGCTCTACATCCCTGGCTCCCCCCGAGTGCTCACGGGGAGTATTGCCCAGGCTGTCCCCAATGGCAGCATCACGGCCTCCCTTCCAGGCCGGTATTCCTGCCCCGGCAGGTGAGCACCTGGAGCCCCCCGTGTTTTCCAGACACGCCAGGTCACCCCGAGCTGCCCCACGCAGAGATCACCCTGCAGCTAAAGGCGCTGGGGCAGCGGGCTGGGCAGGGGGCGAGGGCAGACGGGACAGCAAAGTCGACCGGCAGCCACGCGATGGAACCAGAGCGACCTCACGCCAGGGAGCTGGCATAGGATTCTGCATCAATGACCAGAAATTACCAAGGCTCTGCAGAATGGAACCGCCAAGCACATTTCAATACCCTTATAGCAAATGTTTGGAGTATTGTCTGGTGAGGCTGAACGCTACAGGAGAGAGAAAACGACGATGGACCAGAACATGGTGTTTATTAAAGGGATTAAATTTGGACCTGTCTTTCCTTATAAAGGTAGTTTTTTTGCCTTACAATGCCCAACTTCAACACATCTCTCCACAAATACTGCGCAGCAGCTTCCTAAAACGCTGCGTGGTCTGTCCTTGCTGGGTCACCGGGGACGTACGAGCTTGGAGCAGGAGGCGTTAACACTGGAGAAAAGGCAGGAGGGAGCAGGAGGATCCCGCCGAGACGCGCGGCCCCGTCCGCCAACGCCGCCCTTCCCCGCTCGGTCGGAGGGGACGGGACGCGTCCCGCCTGCACAAACGCTCCTGCTTTGCTGCCGCCCCGGGCAGCGTTAACCCTCCCCGCGGACGGGACGGAGCCTCCCTCGGGCAGCGCCGACCTCTCCGTGAGCGAGCCGGGCTCTGCCCCCCAGGGAAGAGGCTGCAGCCGGGACGGGAGAGGCACCCAGGTCTAAGGCAGCAAAGGACCTTGTCTGGGGAGCAACCGACTATGAACAAGGATCTGTATTTCAGAAGCCTTAAAAAATGGAAAGGGGATCTTTACGTGGCACAACAACAACCGGAACAACAGAAGACAAGTGAGGATTTTACAGCTCATGTCGCCCATCTTTTCACATACCAAAGCATGCTTTTTTCCCCCTTGTATTTGCCTCTTAGCATGTTTTATGGCCAAATATCATAATTTCCAAGTGTACCTCCAAAATAAACCTCTTTAATGCTGCATCTGAATGGATCCATCCACACTGCACAGAGCTCGACACACTCTGCAAGCCTCCAGGCCCAGGAGGAAACCTAAAAACGCTACAGCAGTAAGGGAAACAGGACAATGCCCAAGAGCTGACTTGCAAAATAACTGCAGCTGAAGCACAGTGAGAGATGCCTGTTTGCTAGCAGACAAAGAGAACAATAAATAAATAAATCACACAGAAGCAAAGACAATTCATTTACAAATAAATCATGGGGGCTGAATGCAGGCTTAGGAAGGAGGAGAAAAGGAGTCTAGGAAGAGAAACCTGTGAAATTACAAGGAAACTTGGAATAGGAAGCAAATAGGAAACATTTATACCGCATGGTATTATACCTCCTCCCCTCTCTATGGGGCATATCAGCGCACACACCTAGAGCTGCCTACTGATTCCACCTATTGAGGCAGCCCACGGGCGGCAGCGACCCCAAGGTCCAGGCAGTCACTCAGGCCAGGCTCACATTCGACCACTCAGGGGAGGGTATTTCTGACACTACACACCATGTTCACAGCAAATACTAGATTTAGGGTTCTGTGCGGAGCCCTCGACCATCCGGCTTCCAAGCACAGTGTTTTCTCCAGCTCTACGATGTCCAAACGTCTTGGGGTCAGGGCAAGGGGAGACAGGGGTGCCACCTCGAGCCGTGCTTTCAGCTCTGGCAGCCTTCCAGGTGCTCAGAGGGCTTCACAAGGGGCTCGCTGCCCTAGAAAGGAAGGTTTGTCCCAAGCCAACAGCCTGACTGTTCACTATAGGGCAAGCCTAACCCAAACAGCGTAATCGTCTGTACCTATGCCAGTCCTGTTACTGCTCTACCCAAGCACCAGTCTGGTAGGATCAACGCGGTAAGGACAGGAAGCACTAGCATCAGTAATAGAAATATTATTTTTAGGTAGTGTAGGAATATAGTAAAATCAGGTTCTGGTGTATACCTAAGCGTACAGAACAAGAAATTATTACCCAAACTATGCTCAAATAACAGCTCATGTTGAACAGTCCTGTTTAGCAGTCTAAGTCATCTTTCTCCAAAACGCCAGGTAACTCGTTCCTTATTCACATTGTTGGACACTTGAGCCCACCTTTGCCACGTACTTGGAAGGTGCTGAACTACTGCACGTGCGATGAGAAGGCTGGAGGAGACCAGACTTGGCCCAAAATCCCAACAAATGGCGGAGATTTGCAAAAAAATGCAGAGATGCATATTGGGATATTGCCATCATTCTTCTCCTGAATGCCTAAATGAGACAGAGGAATAGGGTCCTTTTGCAAGGGCAGTGGATTCTTGCTGGCATAGAAAAGGTGGAGGAGCATTGCCTTAGAAGAATCATGAAAAAAGCCAAGAAGTGGCATGAGATGGAGCAGGACGGGGCAACCCCAGCCTTACCTTCCTTATGATGCCATGGATTCCAAGTAAAAAAAGGGTACTTGAGTTTTGTTCTGGTCTCTCTCTCCTCCAACCAATCTCATTCTTGGCCAAAACAGGGGAATCACATACACAAACACTGGCAGCATTCAGCCTTGTTTTTTGCTGCAAGACCAAAGGGCAAGCGGCAGTCAAATCCCAAGCTCTCATAAGCATGTCTAATCAGCTCTGCCTGACAAACTTACCATCTCTGGTGGCCAGTTCTGTTCCCAATTTATACAAAAATGCAGCTCCTAATATGCATGATGGTCTACGGACAAGCTGCAGTCCTGAGGCCCAGCTGAAACAGGAGAACCCGGCACAGAAAGGAGCAGCCGTGGAGTTTAATCGGCCTCTCCATCTCCCCACTTGGCTTCTCTACTCATTAGAACATGAGATGAGGAAAATACTACAAACTTTCATCTGCTTTTAGTGTTAACAGAGCCCTCAAAAAATATGTGCAAAAAGCATTTTGCAAACCAAGTTTAGTTTGATTTTTATTACTGGTATTAGTAGATGTGGTTTCGCTAATAATATTGGGGGCTTGGCCCATTTTTGTCAATTGAAAAAGAGCTACAACGAGCCTTGCAAAATGGAAAGGCACATACAAACCCCGATCAGAGACTTAGGTTTCTTAACTGTATCAAGGTTGCAGAAACAAATTGACATCAACATATGGGGAAAGTCTGAAGTTGCAGCAAACATTCGCATATGTGAGAAACTTTGGCATGTAAATAGTCCTATTAAATTCAAATAAACAATACCCAAGATGAAAGTTATTCAGAGGCATTAGTGTTTGCAAGATCAGGCCCTGAGACTTCTCTGTGTAGTAGCAGTACTTTAGGTTTAATCTGTTACTGCATTAATATCTATAAAGAGCATATATAAATATAAATCAGATGGCAGCTGCAACCTTCCACAAGAAAAACAAAAAGATCTAGTGGGGTGAGGGGAGGAGAAAAGGGGACTACAATTTCCATGATGTCTTTAAAATGTCATCTATTTGGGGATTATCTTCCTGCTCAGACTCCACCTCTTTGTACACAGCACACACATATCCATACGTGCACACCCGCATATCTATTTGTGAGACTGATAAAGACAAAAGAATTTCAGAACGACGGCAATGATGACGGAATAAACGGCTTCAAAATGGGCAGACTGCTCCTGCGCGGGAGCGAGGGGTAGTCCCTAAGCGCACCAACCCCCCCGGATTCCTGTGAAAAGCCTGATGTGCTCTACTTAACACTTAGGAAAATTCACTTGGGAATAATGACCCCTAATTTTGGCTACCGTGATCTTCATCTGTGCTTGTGTTAATCTCGCGCTGAAGATTTCAGGGTACTTTTTAACCAGAGGGACTCATTCTCTAGCTGCCCAGTAGCTAATCTGCTCAGATATTTCTCCAAATAGCCATCTGCTCTACCTTGCATTTGTTTCACTCTCCATCTTAGTTCTTGGTCTGTCCTGCTGGCTCATTCAACACTCTTTAAATTTCTCCTCCGGCCTTATGTCTGGTTGCTTATGTTTTGGACAGACAATAGAGGTGATACAGGCCATTATTCATGAGAAGCTTCAAGTGTAACGTGAGAAACATCTCATCTCCTGACCCCTGTTAGCATAAGAATTGCTGATAAAATTCTGGACTGAAAGAAAAGAATCTTCTGGGAAAAATATAGGCAAAAGTTTCACTCGAGATGTGTTTTGTAAGAACAACGTGGATGATTTCTTTGCCTAAGGACCAGACCTAACTCAGTGCAGTTACCAGGAATCCAGAGAGGTATCAGGGAAGACACCTTACATGCTCGCACAATTTTTAGGAAAAGGGCGTTCTTTATTACACCTACAGTTCTGTGTTCTTGCATTTTATTGCTTTTATCCAAGGACCATAAAGTGATTTCCACACTTCAGCGAATTAAGCCTGACAATACTCTCGGAGAGGGTGTAAATGTAGTTCTATTGATTCTGTATCTGAATGTCACAAGTTAAAGACAGAAGAAATCTCCTTGGATCTTGCTACGTCACTGAATTGCTCTAGCTTTAGCCAGGTGTGATTCAGATGATTTTTAAGAGAGTTACATCCCAAAGAAACTAGATTGGAGCAGTAGTAAAATCATACATGTCAAAAATAAAAATATAGTCCGACAAAGAATCCTCAGATACTAAACTGAAAACACATTTGATGCCAGAAATAAATTTTGATACCATTAGATCTTATCATGTTTCTCTAGTACACTTGATCTAGTGCAAAACACTCCACAACTACTATTAAGTATCAAATAAATGGGAAACAGCAAACCAAATGGGCAACTAATATTCTTGGATGGAAAAAGAAAAAAGCTACGAGCACATATTTGAACTATTTTGAAACAAAATCCAAACATTATGAGAAATGTTTAGAGATGTTCAAATTGCTAATGGCATGCAAGAAGCTTATATTTCAAATATCATAGTTCAACAAAAAGGAATATGTGAGTTTCCAAAGGCTCCTTGCTTGGCTGATCCCATCAGTATGAGTCTTAAACTACTCAATGTACTCCCTCCCAGGAATTTAAACAACCAGATAGCACAGAAATGGCTTAAATAACCATTATCAATGGATTTCAGATAAAAATCAAGATGATTTCAGAAAGATCACCCAAGACAGATGAAATAGCTTTGGATATGTCTCAGGGAAGTGTGAGACGGATAAGAACTTGGTGAAGCTGCTCCAAATTACGTTCCCTAATAACTGATAAAGAAAATCAGGGCCAAGTAGGGGGTAGCAAGACCTCCCAGTTACAGATATTTACGTGCACGATGACAGATTATAGACTTAATGCAGATATACTTCCATTCTCCCTTTACAAACAGCATGATTCTTATAAATTTAGTATTATCCAGAGATGCCAACTGAAATGAGACACCTACAACACTGCTCCCATAACTCCACAATCCAGGTCCTCTAGAAATATACCCAACATTACCGAACTCACCATAAAACACACAACCTTGGGGCAGCGGAAGAGCAGGGTCCCCAGCTAATCCCAAGGGAGGGCATTTCAAAACAAGGCAATTCAAAGCACGGGTCAAGGTTAGCCCTGAATTCTCACACAAAGTTAGGGAGGAGGGAAAAAAAAAAAAAAAAAAAATGGGTGTCTCTTCCTGTCCCTCTCGCTTCGGTGCTGGCTGCCCAAGCCGAGCCTTGTTGTGCTTCTCCCTCCTGGGCGGAACCCTGCAGCTCTTAGATTTCCTTCCATATTTGCAGTTATGTCATCTCTGGCTGACCCTTCTCAAACCTCGGATGTTTTCCTCTTGGAGCTGCAGGAGCTTTCCGTACGCCTGTCCGCACACAGGCCTTCCCTTCGGCCCCTGAGGATCCTCAACACCTTTGTGGCCATTCTGAGAGGTTGGAGATATGAGGGGAAAGCTAGGAATCATTTTCTCCGTATTTCAGCCTTTGGTTTCTTCCCTCCAGCCACACACTCAAAGATAACAGCACTTTTCCTCCTAGATGTAGAGTCATTACTGTCTCTACTACTGTCTCTACAGACTTATCCTGTCTACTTCTGTCTTCTCTATCCCTCCAAACAGAGTCTCTCGCCAAAGGCAAAAGCTGAACAACCTACAAGGGTTAACCATTCTACTCACACGTGCACAGCACCGCTGAGCACGTCCTCAGCACCATGCGTGAGCATCATAGAAAACCCTGAAGGGGAAGCCCTGCTACGTGGACCAGACGCTGGCATTCAAGACAGAACCTAAAAAAGGCACCAGAAAAGCCTAGTAGCATCTCATTTTATCAAAACACTACTTAAGTGCTCTTCACACATACTACAAAAGCATAGTCATCTAAAACGTGTCACCATACAAATCGGGCTCCTAAACACCACAACACAAAACCTTTTTAGGTGTTAAACTTCAAGAGGTCGGAGTAACATGCACTAGCCTTAAGCATTGTGGATATTCTGAGCAAAAACATTTTCTTGACCAAGAGAAGGAAAGCAGACTCCCAGGGCCCCTCAAACTCTGGCCCGGCAAGGCATGTGCTTCCATTGAGCACCTTTCAAAACAAGGCTTCCCGAGGCACTTCTGAGGGGTATTGATTTACATGCAAGAGATTATGTCTGCAGTCATGCAAAAGGACTAGACCACAAAGATGAAAGAACAATGCGACAAGAAGCAAATGAGGACCTTTTTTTCTTGAAGTTAATTAAAAGAAAGTAGGTCTGATTCTCTGAGAGACCAGTAGGATGCCATTCACTGCGAAGGAGTTAATCCTGATTTACAGCAGCAAATCAGAGCGATACGCACTAAGCATATGAGCCGTTCTAAGTTGTAATCAGATAGAGACTTCAGAACAATGCTGTCCACATCAGCAACAAACTCGGATCAAATTTTACTAATCACCTACCTCTTTTCAATCCATTATGTTGACCATTAAGATAATCATATGAATTTGTACGTCTGAGATGAGGAGCCATGTGAGCCTCCATGGTTTTGTTTCTATGGAAACAATTCCCTTGGCATCCTCAGTCCACATTCGGTATTCCTGTCTGTTTCATTCACATACTCAAAATTCACATCTTCCAAATACTTATTGTCAGCAGGGCTGTGTTTTCTTCTTTATTAATCCACTGAGCTGGCTATCACAGGGATGATTAGATATTTGGCAGGTCAGTGTGTCCCAATCCTGGCCCAGAGAAAGATGAAGACAACAGAGCGATGTAGCCTCCACAGGGCAATTGAGCACTTAGCCTTTTTGCTGCAACTGGCAAGACTGAAAATGAGTTCTAATTAGGTTTTAGTGGTTTGGACACGTTCGGCCCCCAGTCAAATCACAAATAACAATAGGAACTGATATCTCCAGCGACTTCCATGCAGAAGCTCCCATGCTTCATCCTCTTTCTCTGTTCTCCAGCAACTTCACTCATCTCTGAGAAGCAACTGCTTATGTGTGCAAGGCGGTGGCTTCTGAACCCCACACACCACCAAGCCACACCACACTTGAGCCAGGGACAGAGCAACTCCTTATTCAAGCACAACCAGGGCAATACGGGAGCCACAAACTAAGCTCTTGGTTAAAATTTGGCTGAAATGCTTCAATTAACACTCCGTCTTTATGAAGATGACCACATCCCAAGCAGTGGGGCCTCCAGCACCACCCTTCTGAGACTGTTTCAGAGTACTATGGGCTACACACTTCATTTTCTTGGTCTCGCTGTAATTCAGCCCCCTTGGACCACTGCAAACAATTCGTTTCTTGTGTCTGCACGATGGCCATCACCACGACTAACCCAGCAAGGACTGCACCCAGGCTTTCCAAAGCTGATAACAGGAGTTGCTGAAACCTGCTCCAAAGAGCTACACTTGTTAATTGGGGCAATACCTTCCGCCTTTTAGCTACTCGGTATTCTACACGTAGCAGGCATTAACTTGCAGGAGGTAAAGCACAACTTGCCTCCCTGAACTGCTGCTCCTACTCCGGCTGTTGCCAGTTTCAGCAAAGCATCAGGGCCGCATTTTTAGACAGTGTAATTTGGAATGCATCCATCAGCCCCATTGTTTTCCCTGGAACCGCAGAAAGTTATACCAGATGAGAATATTGCTCTAAAAGTTAGTGCTTTAAAATAAACACACAAATAAAAACAGGTTGAGACAAGACTGGGGATATTGCAGCTGCATTTCGCTCTCCAGAAGCTCCCAACGACTTGCAGTAGTCTTTGCTTCACCAAGCCACAAATTTGTAATGCCTTTAATCTTTCCGTGTAAGTCAGTTCCTCTTCTCCTTTAATCGTTCCTGCTGCTCTTCCCTGAATTCCGTCCAATTTACCACACAGTACGGAGCACGCTACATCCGTAAGGCCCGAAGTATGGTGTACAGAAGCTCATTTTCAAATTCTGTGACCTCATTTCTTGGGAGCATTTCTAAGACCAGACACCAGGCTATAAACGAAGAATGCGTGCCCGGATAGCCGAGTAATTTAAATGCATCTTCTGTGAATAAATCTACTCGCTATTTTCTTGATCTGTACAATCTTCTGCCATAGGGGCCTAGCATACAAATACTTCAAAGGCTCTAGCAAATTCCCTCAAGATGTGATCTTCAGCATTTCAAACGCTGAAAGAATAGACAAGGTTTAAAGTGATCATGATATATTTTCAAGGTAACACCTCCTGTTGAGGCATTTTTTGAAAGGGAAATTATGCATATATACCTCATCTTAACATATCGACTACTTTATGAGCAATGCAAAGTAGAACTGAAATTGATTTTTGGTTAGGTTTACTATACCCCATTATCTTTAAATGAAGCACAGCAATGCTTCCTTCCTTCACACACTTATTAGACAGTCCCAAATGGACATCCTGTAGCCACAGACTCTCACCACTTCCCTCGCTTCTGCAGCACTAAGAAAATTCAGATTCGGATTCAAGTTTCAGCCCCAATCTCTCTCTTCATATTGAGCTGAAACAAGACCCTCCTTTACTAACACTTTTATGGAAGATTATTTTTATGTTACACCTGAGTCCCATTCCTGATAACAATTATATAAGTTTAAGTTTTAAACCAACAGATATTTTGAAACAGATGCTCTAGGCTAGAACCAAGATGCCTCACGTCCTCTGAATAGTTTTATAACAAACCCTCCTAGACTGTGGCATATTTAATGAGAATACAGATGATCAATTGCAGCCCGTCTTGCACAGTTAACTCAATCAACAAACTACTAATGACTCCAGCATGTTACAGCTTTTTTGGCTAATGAGAACCGTATTGACCAGATTTTTCCCCTTCTCCCAGGATCAAACGCCAATGTGGAATGAGTTCTGGTACAAATGCAACATTAGCCTGCAAGCAAAACACTGACCAGCAACAGCAAGACAGAGCCCGAGTGCCATTAGGAAGCAAAAGCCTCATGGGCCAGCCCAGTTCAGCCCGACCATGCAAGTTGTCTGCCTGAGGAAGCAAATTGAGAAACACGGAGCTGCTCCCACGCTGCACGGCGCTCAGGAAAGGCTTTTGTTGCCCACCTTCCTCCTCCTTGCCCTCCTAATCCTGGAATCCCTAAGAAGCAAGATCAAACACTCTGCTAAAAATCTTACTAATCCATTTTGGTAGGTCTTGCACTAACACACATCATATTTTTCTCCTTCTCCAACCACTTCACACACTCCTTCCTTCCCCCTTTCTTCTACAGAACACAAGCCTGAAAACTGGAAATGTGTTTTCACTGATATGCTCGGGTTTAGCCTCCTTCTTCCCCCTCCTTAATATGAGGGCCTGAAAAAAAAAAAAAAAAAAAAAAAAACAGAAGCCAAAACTATGTACTTTCATCCACTCCTGTTCAATGCTAGCAGATACGAATTGTTCCCTAAACACACGGCTTAAGAAATGTGCAAGTCACTTGCTTAGCTTTATTCTCCTGGGCATCAGGAAGCCAGTTCTTGAAATGTTTGGACTAGCACCTCCCAGGAGTGGCTGCCGTCTAAAGGAAATTCAAGTCGCAGGAAAAACAAATTTTGCAACTGCTTTTAACTTTCTCCTGCAAATGGATGGGGGCATTAGCACAGACAGTTTTTACACTACAGGTCTCCTTCAGCAGATTGCTTTTAAATTCATTAAGTTTTACTTTTAGAGGGAAAAAATGGCAGTCTTTGATTCACTGGTCCAGGAGAAGGATGAAAGCACAATAAATCTGCCAAGACTGATGTTACTCAAACCCAGCGGAATCCAGTGGCTGGAAGCTAGAACAGCCAGATTCCGATCCAAGATAAGCACATATGTCTGATGTGCAGGGGCAAGTCTTCCCTTTGCTCTCTCCTTGGTTGTCAGATTCAGAAAAAGCACTAAGTCATGTATTCACACATTAATTCCATCATATTTGACAGAAAAAAAAATTTTTTTTCTCCTCATGAGCAAATCCACAGGAATAGTGTTATCAAGTAATACTTCCACATCAAATACATCTCTTAATATATCTCCTACAAGGGTAGGCTACAAGGTCCTCCATATTTAACGTGGTTGGCCCTCCTGCTTTCTGATTGTGCTATCTCTGTAGAGGCATTTTCAGTCCCACACGCAGGGGACCAGGCCCTTCTGTTCATCAGGTCTCTGCCATATATTGACTTACCCTCTGTTTTCCAAGAGGTTTGTGCTACTCATTCCTGCCACTCTTCTATTTAGTCACCGGTCCGTTTGAAAACCTAACTGTTCTCCGGTGCATTAGCGGACGTTCATGGTTACTTGTGGCTTTCAAAAAGGAAGGGTGCGTTTCAGATGGCACATGGTAAAACAGTCAGACCAGGTGTAAAAATAAGATTATGCTGCACGGGCCATGGTTCCAAGTAGACCAGCTTTGCCACAGATAAGGCTGTCTGAGGAGGCTTAAGATGCAAATTGATCATTTTTTCTTCAAAAACCTGCCAGTTGCTGAGGGTGCAAAAGGAGGACTTTTAGGATAAGCTTTATGATGCAATTTGTTTCCATCAAACTCTGCTTATAATGACTTAGCTGTGTGGATCCAGAATTTGTTACAGTAAAACAGGTCAAAGAGGATATGGAAAAATATATTTCCATTCTTCAAAGGGAAGAAAACAATTTTTCATCTTTTCTGACTGGATAGAGTTAAAGAAGATTACAGCTGGTATGATTGCTTTTGGCAGCCTAGTGTTTGACCTATAATTCTGTAAAAATATAACTAAGTCTTTCTATATTGACTGTCTAGAATTTTCCCCCATATGCTCTGTTCTTCTCAGCCTGTTCTATATAAAAAAATCTGCTGTATTACAGATCTATATATGAAGACTCCTTGGGCCTCCTTCATGATTAGAACAGATTAAACACAAAATAACCACAGTGCAAAACTACATCTAGTCACCTTAACAACCCAAGAAAGCTCCTTCAAAACACACAGAGTAAGACAAGTAAAGAAAAAGGGGCATCTTTTCCTTGTACCTACCCGGCTGAAAGAGGAGTCTCTTCCCCACATCTCGGTTGCCTGCTCGTTGGAAGAGTCCCAACAGTCCAGTATGGGTTTTCCTTAGGTGTATGCTAGGTACCACCACCAGAGAGAAGGTCCAAGCAGGAGACCTCTGCTCTGGTCCAGTATGACAGTTCTTAGGTTCTTACTGCAGTCACCACTGCAACACGGAGGAGCCTCCCATGACATCCCAACACACCATGGGAAAACCACCCCACCACCCAGGCCCGTTTCCCACCAAAAGTCAAGGGAGGCTCCTCAACAACAGCCTATGCAGTACCAGGACCCTCCCCAGCGCACAGCAAGGCACTGCTGCTCCCTCAGAATCACCAGGGAACCATCTCCTGCTTGCCTCTGTTTAGGGCTCTGTTTACACGCGGAGCCACCACCGCGTGCTCAGCTCACCACAACTGACGGGAACTCGAGGACCTTATGGCAGACACAAGAACTCCCTCGTGATTTTGGGGAGCGTTGCTGACGACAAGGCTCTTAGCACGCGGTGGAAAGGCGAGGCTAAAGGCAGCTAAGCACAGAATGGGCCCCACGCAACTCAACTTGCCATTAAGGTTAACTTTCTGTGTTTGCTTTCTAATTTAATGTATTCCTTTGATCTCTTTCTCTCCCTTCTCTTGTCTTCCCTCCGTTTGCTGACACAGTAGAAGCATGACAGGCTCAGACAAGCTAACCTACTTTTTCCTCTTTCTCTTGTACATGTTAACGCTCCCGCTTTTCCACCTAGCATATGAAAGTATATTGCGAGTATCATTATAATGATACCTGCAGTCCCCTGTGAAGTAATTCCCCCAACTGACAGGTGAAGAAACTGAGACACACAGAGCTCCTTCTTAAATTACTCGCCCCTCAAGCTTACACCACAAGTCAGTGACAAGTGGAAGTGGAACAGAGCACACTGGAGTTTTTCTTGATCCCAATCTATATAAGATTATTATACCACTACTCATCACAGGACTGTCAAATACCCCAATTTCTAAATGCAGTAGCAAGAACAGAACCTTATATATCCACGGCACAGACCTGCAAAATCCTGTGACCTAACTGGAGCCCAGGTCATTGCCATGACCTGTGCACCTTCTGTCTGTACTGTGGCCTGGCACACCAGTTCAAAGGACCTCGTGTTGCTTTAGAAAAGCTGTGCAATATTATTAGTGTATCTTGGTCCAAACCTGTCTCCTACAAAGTGGGGTATGGGAAGCAAGTGTCATAATCCAATTACACCTCTGTCCTTTGGATGTTATGTCATCTAGGAAGGAGAAAATACAAACAAAACCAGACCTTAATCTAAGATAAAGGTGAGCCATAGCAGAAGCCTGTCTTCTCAGCAGAGACCATCCCACAACACTGCATACACAGAGACATTTGCCACAAGGTTCATGGAGAGATAAACGCATGAAAATGCATTTTCATGTTTCCCTAGGACTCCCGAAAACACTTGCAAGTCCAGAGCCCTTTTCATAATGGAGTTTCCTTTCTCTTACTCTGTTTAATAGAGTGGCAACACTATGAAAAGACCAGATCTTTTTTAATTTATTCCCATTAAGGGCAAACTCAAGAGATCTATAAACACAAAGATGCCAAGATACAAGGTGACTGCATGCTCGAATGCACAGTCCTGGCTGCCTTATTCCATGAGTAATAACCTGCATGTTGACAGAGGTCACATTTGTATGTTTGACACAATACAGAAAGATGACACAGAAAAAGATATAGTTTCTACCAACAGAGCATATTGTCTTCTGTGGGATACAATCAGTCTGCGCCTTACACAAAAAATAAACCTTTTTGTTCACATTTCTTCTCCTCCCAGCTCCTATCCCCTGTTTCACTCTGTGGCAGTACAGGCTACAGACATGATTCTGAGTGATTCACTGTAGAAAAGGTTTGGAAAAAAAAAAAATGTATGACTCTGCAGCATGGACTCCCTGGAACCCAAAGCAAGTGGTAAGTAACAAGATTTAACTATAAACTTTGAAATCAGGCCAGACTGGTTGAAATTTCACTCAATTCAGTTACCCTGACCTAATTTAGTGCTTTCTGTGCGAGTGGTTTCCAGCTAAGCACCTGGAATTCTCATATGCTTCAACTCCAGGGCACTTTGCATTCCTCTGAAGTTTGACCTTCCCAGCTGGCTTTACGGCCCTGACTCACAGCAGTAACGTGACGCCAGGTATTCCTGGCTTAACCATTCCGAAGCAGAAGCCCTACATTTTCAAGAAAGGCTCTAACTTGGCTTTATGGGAAGCTCGTGTTTTGGTGCAGCGCCCTCAAGTTGCCTCTCATCTTCGTGGGCTCTAATCCTCTCAAAACTGGACACCAAACTCGAGTTCCAATTGCAGAGTTCCAATCAGTCAGTCCACAAAATCCTTCACTCACACGGTGACCATACGGTTGGGGATCTAATGGTAAGCAACAATGCTCAGACCCAAGGCAATTCGAGGCCATCAAGGTGAGACTTTTGATGCAGCTCATAAATTAGGACACAAACGTAAATGCTTGAAAAGCCTGGAAAAATTTTAATATACATGCCAGTATGTGTGACCAAAGGGATTATCCCAGAATGGCTCACCTGATTACTTATACAAATGCCTTTTTTTTTTTTCTCTCCTTTTAATCCAAGACCATGCAGAATGCCAAATGGGAGAATGGGGCAGGCTATGTGCAGGAATGTCTGAGGGCTACAGACTTGGGATTTATATTCCATGTTGAATTCATTGTTCCCTCTCCTACCCCCGCTGCCCTCTAAAAAAGGCTGCAGCCATGACAGAAATAAATTAGCCTGAGGTACAGGTCACACCTTCAAGGGCACTAAGCATTCTGGCTAAAATCAATAGAGAAGATGGGAGTCTCTAACAGCTGAAGCAGAAAGAATGACGCATTGATAGCTTTACACACACCCAAACAAAGGCACTTTGGAGCAGCCTTAGTCCCGGCTGCCTTGGGAACACAAAGCTCGTTTTTCCAACCACCTGAACCCCAACAGCAACACAGAGGCGATTCAGAAAGGCACCTCTTTCCCGGGAGCATTTGCATGCCCAGGCAGAATATTCTGCTCGCTTGGGGCTTCACACGCTCCCTTCTGGCCCAGGTTTCAACTCCCCCCCAGCTTTCACAGGGGTCGGAATCCCCACGGAGCCGCAGCTCAACTTCCGCAGCACTTTGCAGCAGCTCAGGTGACAGAACTCAAGTCTCCGATAAAAACTCCCCCTAACTTTGGTGAACACAGATAGGAGGCTAGGAGATACTAATAAACACCGATTCTGTGCATCACATCATTTTCATTGGTGATCCTAAAGCAGCGGCTAATTTATTCAAAGTCACCTACATTCACTGGGAACCTTAAAATCAGCCTTCAGTACCTAGGAACCAAAGCTCCCCTGAAATAAGGCAATGGAGCATTTATAAGGACACTGGCCATACAAAGATTCACACACAAGCCCAGCGCTCTCTAGAGATGCCTTTATGGCAAGTTAAGCACTAACTCTCCTTGGTTTTCACTGGGAGCGAGGCATGTAACCTGTTCAGACACTTGGTAGATCCCATGGGGTTCCTACCTGCATTTCCAGGCTTGTAAAAGCTTTGCAGCCCAATTTAAGCGCCCACTGAATTTCTAAAAATAGGACTTGGGCTCCTCAGTCCCTTGGGAGGTTTGGAAATTGCTACCCAAGAGGTTTCTCAACAGACAGAGCTAAAAGCTTTCCTCCCTCTCTGTCCCTCCCCGTCTTCCCCAAAGACATTTTGGCCCAAATACAGCACGACCTAAATCCAGGCGGACCCCAACTGTGCCAAGGTAGCGAGGGAATGCCGAATACCCAGCTTTCCCCACTCGCTGTGCTGGCTTGCATTTTAAATCTCCATAATATTACCATGTGTATTATTCCCTGATCGCTGCACTCACACTTGCCCATGCTGAAACACACTGCGTGTTTGGACTACATTTGTACTTACATTTATGGAGACTGTGAGCAATAGCGTAAATAGAATTGCTTTCATTTCCACTGCTACCTGTAAAAATAAATGCGGGGAGGGGGAATTCATCATTAATATCGGTGCTGTACTGCAGGACTGTCTTTTGTTTACATTGTTCTGGTTTATGGCCCAAACAAGCAATACTGCACCAAGTCCTGCAGCATCTCTCTGCCTTACAGGAAAAATTGAAAAGAAAATCAACACCTCAAGGCAAAGTGTTACTCAGAAGCCATCCTTGCCTTGCTGTCCTCTGCTCTGAAAGCCTTTATATCTTTGTCTGGCTTCAAAGAACCCCTCAGAAGAACAAGTGCTTCTCCCGGGTCTCAGGTAGCTGGGCACAATGCCCTGGCTACTCACAGAGGGGTTAATTGTGGCCCGGCACCCGTGATGGCCTCCATGGTCAGTGCCAAGGAGCTCCGGTGAGCTCCTCAGCTGGCCCTAAGGACACTCTGGACACGGAGTCTAAGCGTGGCTTCCGCAGGAGAAGGCTGAAGGGGCAGGTTCACACGTGCTTCCATGAGGGTGGTGGAGCTGTGAAATCTCCACTGGTGAAAAGGTTAAAAGTTTACTTAAAAAAAAAATCATAGCACTCTCAGGGAAGTGTTACTTGTAGACATGCTGCCTCCACCAGAAGCCCCAGGCAAGGGAACTGGCCTTACTGTCAGCCTCTAAGGAGGCTTTTAGCTCAACCAGAAGCTTCCAGCTCACTCTGCAGCTTCTTTCACCATCTATTAGGGGCACCCAAAGCGTCAAGAGAAACACAAGCTCAAGGTCTGCCAAGAGTGACCAAGATCACCTGCCTCGAAACAAGCCCCAAACAAGACAATCTATAACGCCCTGCCTTGACATCCCTTCTTCAAGACCAAAGCACAGGGCAATAGTCCATGTTATTGTCCAAGATGCTCTGAAGTACTGCCTGCGTTAGCACCTCTAGCTTTTGGTCTGCACATCCACCCTAAACATGAAAAAGGCATTTGCACGTTCAAACGTGCGCTGCCTTTAGAGAGGCTCCCCTTTGTGGCTGGCTTCCTAGAGCAGCACGTGCTTGCTGGCTCGCTTTACCGGGTGACTTAGGGGGCTTCAGACCTTCTTGACATGCAGATGTGTAGAATGATCTGAGCAATCACGGGCCTCCTACTCTTATCAGGCCTCAGTACAAGGTCTCTAAGCACTTAGGGGGGAAAAAAAAAAAAAAAAAGGAAGCTGCAGCAATTAACTGCTTCAGAAACCTGACACCGTTGCGTTCGGCCCTGCCACGTCTGGGCCTGGAAAAGGCTCCCAGAAAGGTAGCGAGCTGCTCAACACCAACAGGATATACCCCATTTCTGCACCCCTTGCTTTCTCCGTTCAGCTCTCACCTCTGCCTGTGCAGCAAGGATGATTGCAAATAAACAAGCCTCCATTTCAAAGAGGTTAAAAGACATATCAGCCAATACCTCTCCGATTCCCATCTGATCAACTTCTAAAAGATCTGGGCTCCACGGTCTATGAGTTGCAACTTCTACAAGCCAACAAATTAAAATATCTTAGCTAGAAAGAAAAATTAAATAATCCAAAAACGTTCACCGCCCCCAATCATATTTTGCATTTGGGTTCATACAAGACTGCAAGAAGCTGGATATCTGCAAATGAATAAGAGCAAAAAGAGGGCCAGGTTGCTTCCTGTCTGCATGAGGTTGACGTTTTGCCTGTTCTCCATCACCGAAATGATCTCCGTTAAATTTGTGGGCCTGAGATACCTTTCTAAAACCCATCTCTGCGACAGAACCTCCGTAGTGCTGCCAAACCAAAGGAGAACAATAACCCCAAGACACTTGCTGAGTTCTCTCTTAAAAACCCCCTCTGGCCTCCAAGGGGAGGAGAGGAAGGAAAGATCGGGCACCTTGGGATTCCTTCTGCTTGGCCTCGCTGCTCCCCGTGCCTCCCCATAAGTGCAGCAGGTAGCCCTGGGGAGGATCAACCCCAAGGAGCAGCACAACCCAACCCCTGCAGCCCGGGCTCCACTCTTGCCCCTTGCAAAGAGGGCACCCCGAGGCCATCTCTGCAGGGTTTTCATCTCTTAACCGTAGCACAACCTGCTGTGCGCGGCTCACACATTGTGCACCCCTAATAATCCAATTCAGTAACTAGCAGTAACCTGTTAACTTCCTTTTCAGAGATCCTTGCACGAGGAATCAGTTCCAAACTCAAAGCAGCCAAACAGCAAGTACAAAGGCTTTTTAAACATAGGAATTTTCCATTTGCATGTGTATTTATTTCTTCAATTATCTCAAACATTCATTTAATTGGAATAGTGAATGCTGCATATACTTTTCATACTTATGAAAATAAAGGCTGAATTTTGATAAGCTAAATCATTTTGAAGGGTATTTGAGAAGAAATTTTAACAACAGAAGCTACCAAATATTTCTGACCTACTTTAAACAAACCTGAACTACAAACAGTTGCTAATTCCTGGAGTCCATTTCACTTCTTAGGCAGTGGTCATTTTCTTTCTTGACCATTTGGCCTAAGTTCAGAAAATTTTCCATTAGACAGCACAAAGTATCAAAAGAAAAATTACTCTTTCCCCTTTCTACGATTTGGAATGTTTCAAAACCCCTAGAGATAGCAGCTCTAAATACGTCTTTAAAACCAAAAAAGCAGAAAGCACTTAAAATTTTTAAAGCACGCGAGTCGATTACATTAAAGCACGCTATCAAGTAAAATTGCTTTCTCTCACCCCTCTGCTAACAGTTTGGCAATTCATTTTCCAGAGAGAGCCGCAGATGAATTAAAAGACAAAACATCTCTGCTCCGACTGGGAACGATCACATGAACAAGCCACAAGATTTGCTTGATAAGAGAGTTTATTATTCAAGAGCGAGCCTCATTTTCAGCGCTGAGGGAGAGGCGGGGAGCAAGGGGGGGAATAGTCTTTTAACACGCACGCACGCACGCTGGAAGCAAGAGAATGCATTTATGGGCACCACTAAAAAGAAGAAAGGCAAAAGCAGAGAAAACAAACCTCTGCCCTACCAGCAGCTCGAGTTTTCCCAAACTAAAGGCAGCCTCCCCAAAATCGGGTTTACCTTCTCAGAGAGGCTGAACAAGCAGAAAGCTTCCAGACTTTCTGAAAGTTTAATTCTGTGGAAGACCAAGTGATAGAACAGGGCAGGGAAAAGTTAGCCAAAAGAAGCTGGAAAAGTCCATTTCCCGCCCCCACCCCCCCGGGCCCCCTTTACTGACCTAAGAAGCCTTCGTTTCCCAGGTAGGAAAGTTTCTGCCTTCTCCATTGCACGAGTCGCACTCGGGTGCGGGCACGCTGCGTTACGGGAAGCGCGCTAGGCATCAAAGGAATATTGTTCCCCAGCTCCTGGGACTAAGGAAAGGAGGAAAAATGCAGTCCGGTGAGGTCCTGTTTCTCCGTGCAAAGTAAATCCAGTACCGTGGAATGAGTTCAAACACAGGGCTTGACAGGCACAGCAGAAAAGCTTTTTTTTCCCTGAGCATGCTTCGTCCTGCACTGCCTGCACACTTAATGAACATTACTTCCTTCCCAGTGGTTACTCCTAGTAGAAATCCACACCCCCTACTCTTTGAGAAGTCAGGAATGCAGCTGAAACCAAAGTCCAGAAAACATGCCCAACACCCAGACAAGGCCCCACAGATCAATAAACTCAGGTTGTGACCTGCAGGTCAGTTTGTCAAACTGGACATCAGGCGCAGTTTTTTCTGCACTTGGTAGAGTTTGCTTTATGCTTCAGCTAATGCCATTCACTCCCCAGAGAAAATAAAACTGCACCGGCTTTTAAGGAATGATTAAATGCTTGAATAACAGATGGGAATTG
This sequence comes from Eudromia elegans, assembly GCA_003342815.1. Classification (NCBI taxonomy): domain Eukaryota; kingdom Metazoa; phylum Chordata; class Aves; order Tinamiformes; family Tinamidae; genus Eudromia; species Eudromia elegans. Next base: position 707,460 of record PTEX01000225.1, on the reverse strand, counting down.
TTCAAATCTTGTCTTTGCAAACCTGCTTTAAAATGATGAAAAAACACAGTATAAAGAAGTTTTTTGGACAAAATTAGGTCATTAGATTCCTGAACCAAAGTTACTTGAATTTGTCCTAGGTAGGGAGTATCTGGTGATCAAAAAACACTTCTATTTAGGGCCTAATTCTGTTCCCATCTGCAGTCACGTGGAGTTTTGCCCTTACCTTCAGTGGGAATAGAGCTGGGTTTTAGATTACAAATGCTTTCAGGCGAGAGCCGCGTCTACTTCAGCGACCTGTACAGGACAGACTGGTTTTGGCACTTCACTCTGCAGTCTGCAATATTGCTGCGTCTCAGTGCTTGGACAGCCCCTCCTCCAGCAAAAATCCCCCTCCTTCGCATTCATAGGAGTCGCCAAGGCAAAATTCTTCTAAAAAGCTTTAAATGCCATGCGTAAAGTTTGGCATTGTATTTTAAGCTTTTCAGTTGCTTTCCAACTTTTCCTTCAGTTCACGCTTAACTTATACACCTCAGATGTGCTCCTCATGAGGACAAGCAATTTAGCCTTGGTGTAACGCAACGTGCGCTGGGCCTGACTGCAGCATCAAAGCTTTCCTTAAAGCACCACCACGTCCTGACAATTATAACGAAGTAACGAGACATACTATCATGACAATAGAGAGCATTTACCAGAATTAAAACTGGAGGGGCCAGCAGCACTCTCAGACCTCTAGGATAATGAATTATCACCCTACATTTTAAGGCAAGTTAGAATCCCCTCCTGACCTCTGGATGTGAGCAGCTCCAGACCTCGCAAGGCTGCAGGTCCCGATTTGGATGGGAAAGACCATGGCAGAAATTAAAGCTCCACATCCCAGCTGGTCCAGACCTTAGAAATTTAGATCATCTCAAGTTTTAGTGGCACATATTGGGCCTGTAATGTATTGGGGGAGTCCTTATCTGGATCTGTTTTGGAACCACTGGGGGTCTTTCACGGCTAACTGCAATCAAGCTTAAAGAAAAGTCAGTTCAACTGCCCACATATCCCAGCTCTTCCTGGCTCAATTCAAGATCACAAAAAGGAAAATGCCAAAGCTTCATGAGAAGGCAACCCATGCTGTATTTCTGGTCTGTTTAACTTGACAAGACTTTGGAAAACCCCATAGATGGTTTCCATAAATTTGGGGAAGTGACTACACTTGGCTAATTAAATCCGAATGCCTCCACCCGAACACTTTTCCCATTGGTATGCTTCCATTTCCTATCACAAAGCTCATCTCCAGCCAGGAAGGGCTTTTGCAGGACAATAAACGCTGCTGCTCAACTGTTGGAGTGCTGTTTCCTGCCTTCTAAGGACACCTCGGGACCATCTCTCAGACACTTCTCGTGATCCTGCAGGTCAGATGCCCAACGCAACTAAACCTTGCAGGGCTCCAGTAAGCAGCTAGAGAGGAATGCTTCTTTGTCAGCAGCTGGAATTACCCTAGAGCAGCGACCCTTCCAGAAGCCAAGGGTTAGGCACACATCACGTAGCCTTCAGCCGTGCTGATTTCAGGCCTTGCCTGGCTCTGCAGCAGCGCCAGATGAAGAGGCCATGTGCCGGCTGCTCTGCAGCCTCCAGCCGCTTGCACCAACTCCCACCAGACGAGCTGGGAGCCAACCCAATAGACTTGGCACTGGGGAACCCGAGGGGCAGCATCGCCCTGGCTGCATGCTAGGACCGTGGCTTGGGGAGAAGGAAAAGGAACACGTTCCAGCCCTCGCTGGCAAGGGATGTGCTGCATGAAGCACTTTGGATCCTCCAGCTCTGCCATGTACTGGTCATAACAGAGCTCTAGTGGCCTGCAAGGCCAGTGATGGAGCTACGAGAGCACCTCGAGGCTGCTCTGTTCCTGTGCAAGGGCCCCAGCGCTGCAGCCCAGGAAGGCTGCCCCGCAAACCGGCATCCGAGCCCAACGGAGCGGGCGGGCGGGTGGGCTGCTGCGATTCCCTTCGTGCCTCATTACCCAGAAGCAGTTGGCACCATGATTTATTTAGCACAGCGCTGGCCTAGCTTTCCGACGAGCCCGCTGTCCAGAAGGAAAGCATTCCACCTCCAGCTTCCTTCTCCAAAGGAAAAAAAATCACGTGGAACATTCAAGTCCACAAAACTATGGAAGTTGTTTGCACACTACCCAACCTCCCGTGTCCCAACGGCATGACGCTGTAGCTGTAGACGGGCGCTGCTGTGTGTGATCCCTCCTGCTGCAGCTGAGCTGTTCCTTTGAGGGATGTTCAGGACAGCCCCATCTCCCAGCTGGGATTGCAGGGTGACAGACCAGGTAGCAGCCCCATGCCCAGGCCCACAACAGGCTTTGGCAGGCCATGAATCTTGGCCACGCTATTTAGAACATCTTCTTTGCCCCAAGGAGCTCCCGCCAGTGCACGCTCAGGGAGATCCAATAGGGAACTATTGTTGCCACTCCTAATGAAAGCCAAATGGCTGCTCCTCCCAGGGCGAACAACTCCAGCTGGGGCAGCCTCGCTTCTCTTCCCCCCCTAGCACGCACGCAATGTGGTTTTGCACCCTTTCCCGACACCAGGAAAGCCTGGATCGCTTCCCACTGTACTGCCAGCGCTTGAATCTTGGCCGCACTGTTTAGAGCATCCTCTTTGCCCGGAGGAGCTGGAGCGGCACGGCGCTTCTTGCACCATGTGCGAGCAGCAGGCACTGCTGCGGGTGCCAGCGCCGCTCGGCCATAGCCCAGCCCTACCTGTCGAAGCTTCCTCGCGGCCACCGCGAGTGCTACAGCGAGGAGCGGGTTTCCCAAGGGAAAGTGCCTGCTGGCCGCCCTCGTCCCGCTCCGCCTGCTCACGGGCACGCGTCCTCGGAGCCTGAGGGAGAAAGGGCAAATTAAAGAAAGACTTGGCAGGGTGGGGCTCCGTTTCTGGCCCTCTTACTAGCAATGCTAGCTTTTGGCCATAGCACATTTCTTCAAAGGACTTAAATGACTCCAGAGCCTCGAATGCATTGTTTGGTAGCAGGAATTGGGTGTCCACATTCCTTCTGGAGCTTCCCAAGAGCCTGTTCTGCCTGCCAGCACTTGCAGAAGCATCCAGCTTTTCCATAGCTCATTTAGGTGCCCCACAGGAGACCGCAGGCGTTGGTGGCGTGCTGGCTGACAGGGTACATCTAACCCAGGGGCCGCTTTGGGAGCCCTTCCGAGAAGGCAGTCGAGCCTTGCAGTCCGGGCTGCGGGAAACGTGGCACTCGAGCTCCAACAGCAGCAATTCCCGGCTATGTCCACGCAGGTCCCAACACGCTCTATGGAGAAGCAGCTCTGTAGTGAGCAGGAGTCCTGCCTGCCGTGCCACACAATGAATAAAGCAGAGAAACAAACCGAAATCAACTACAAGAGCCAGGAGATCAACACCGCTCTGTAAAGAGAGCAGCAGCAGGGTGGTGTCAAGTATGCATCACCTAACACAGCCATATCAGAAAGCTCTCAGACACCAACGCGGAGACCGCACGGGCACAACGAGCATAGGCGGGTTTCCCAAGGTGTTCCTTGGCTTCCCCTTTCCTTCAGGGCCGTTTAGTCCCACCTCACAGTGAGAAAAACGTGACCCAGGAGACCTTATCCTGATAGCCCGAGCCAGCAGGCGGGCAGCCCACACAGGTAGCAGCCCTCGGTGTGGCTCTAGATAACCCCGTGTACACAAGCAGCCCGAGAGGTGCCCCCAGGAGAGAACGGCAGGGGCCGAGGGGACCGGATAACGGAGCTGCGGGTGCTGGACGAGGAAGCTCCCGAGCTGCTGTAGCATTCTTCAGATGCATGCATTAGCTTAACTATGATTTTTCGGGATATTTTTGTGAGAGCATAAATGACAGCAAGTATTTCCTGTGACAACCTGGAACGGTTTTTCTCCTCCAGGCAAAATCAAGTTGATTGTGGGAGGAAAAACAACAAGCTGCAAGAGCAGCCGCTTGGTCCGAGCTCAGGGAACTCCCCTGTTCCCAGGAGAGAAGCATCTCAAGGCTGAATGCCTTGTGTGCATGGGTATGTACCCTAATTCCTTGGAAGCTGCTGCAGTGCTTCTCAAGGAGCTGTACTACATCTTCTCTGCCAAGTCCCTTATCGAAAAAGATCTCAACTGCTCTAAGACATGATACCTCAAATCTGTCTCCCTTAATCAGGATTTGTTGTTCATCTCTGATACAAACGGAGTTTGGAGCTTTAATTCTGAGCAATATAAGGAATAGCCATTATATCTTACTCAGTGGGTTGGGTGTCTTTTTGCAAATGTAAAAGGACTCCCCATCTTTAACATCCCTATAGAATTCGTGGGTTTGCTGGTATCTAATCCCATAAAGCCAGCAGCCTGATAAAGATGACTCGGCTGAGCAAGGCATGAAATATCAACATTCAAGCACAAGCTAAGAGCAAATAACCACCATTAGCATTGCAAGGACTAGGACGAAAATGCAGAAATTCTTCAGACAGCAGAGCACCACAGGAATGAGACCCTATCTTAGAATCCAACAGCAGCCCTAGGAAATCCAGCAAGTGGCTGGTGTCTGCTCTTCTGGTCTCCTCAACCCAACAGCCTTGGCAAAGCAACTGTCTGTGTGCACAAAAGCACAGCCAAGACCTTAAAGAACAAGGCAACATACCCATGTCCCCAGCTACCTCCTTCACCTAAAACCAGTGCAGTCTGCCTTAAATTTCAGTGCTGAGTGCTCCTCACAGGACGCGCATCATCCCCATAAAACAAATCGATGCATTTCGGTTTTTCCACTTCAAGTCGCTGGCGAGTTCAACTTCAGCACTCTGACGAAAAGCCCTTCAGTGCCAGCAATGCACAGCGCTCTGCAATGGGAGTGGGGTGAAAGGGGCGGAAAGTCATTTATAAAGCAAATTTTGCAGCAGCAGGCAATTACTAGGTCTTAACTCTGGATTATATACAGCATTTCCTTATGTAACAGTGTGTTTAACCCACCACAGCCTGTGATGGAGGGGGAAAGAAGCTGAATCTTTGTCATATTTTCATGAAGATCTACAACAGCACCATATCAATATTTGGTTTTTCAAGATTTTGCTAGATTTACTGCAAATCAATGTTGTTAGCAGGTGGCCTCAATGGAGGTCCCTGTTTTGCTGCCTGCCAATACCAATGTCTGTTTATGTGGCTATCACCACTGTTTTCTCTGGGCACTGTAGCACTGCCCATAACACCTTTTATTTTGATTAGTCTCCTTGGCCATTTACTAGCTTTTTGCCATATATAGGTGAAACCACGTGGCCCCACATCCCTACAAAGTGACGAGGGAAATACAAGCCTTTTAGTTGCTACAGAGGTAGATGCAATAAATACATATGTATATGTGTATAATACATAAACATATGCAGTAAGCTTCCATGCAAGCAGGATTTGGCCGTGTGTTTACTTGGAAACCACTTGAAAATGGGCCTCTCCCATAAATATATGACTGTAAAAAAGTCAGCACAACTAAAACTCCGGGTATTGAGTGCTACACCTAGTGGCAAGTTTCTGTAGAATTCCTTGCTTTTTGACATTTAAACAGATAATTACATAAAAAGCGGGGCCTAGAGAAACAGGTCATAAAGCTAAGAGTAGGAGAGGGAAAAAACACTCTAGAATGCTCCACATACTTAGGCAGGAGGGTTATTCTTCTATCAAGATCACAAGAAATATATGCAATAGAACTGCAGTCATTAATGCAATACGCCTATGAACATTTAAATGCAGTGTTTTAAATACAGATACTCATCCTATGTGTTTGAAAGCACAGGAGGTTTAATTCCCCAGTGCCCGGATTTGCTTTACATGAAACCACCATGTGGCAAACCCCAAGTCTTCAGAATAGGTCCACATGCCTAAGGCAGAGGTATAACGGTGCTCCTCGGGGTACAAGCCTGGGATTGCCCCTAAGCTGTAGGGGCAGCCTGCAGATCCAGGCTGTGCTCCACACGCCTCGCCTGACCTCCTCCCCAGGCACCCCTGCTCCGGTACCTGCGGCACGTGGAGAGCCGAGGCTCCCACTCCCGAGCTCGCAGGAGCAGGCAGACAGCCGGGAGCCTTCGCGTCGAGGCTTCCCAAAGCTCTTGCGCTCCCACGGAGAGCTTGCAGCGACGGGCCCAAGGTTATGCGATGATACAGATGGAAAAAATGAGAGGAAAAAGCAGGAGTCCCCCCTTTGACCCGCGAGCGCCGCAGATCCAGCTCCATCACATAGGGCAGCATATGCGGGCAGGACAGGACACGTGTGCGAAGGAGGCGGAGGGCACAGAGTCCTCTCCTTTGCCCCTCGTCCTCCTTCAAAACGCAGCGTTATCGCTCCAGACCTCAGCAGGACAGCCCCGGCACTGCTGTGCCGCTCGCACCGACCACTCGCCAGCTGGAAGGAGACAGGTTTGAAGGGTCAGAACTCCTCAGCAGCACTCCTGCTTCCAGATCACGTCTCCCGAGATGCACCAATACCATCCAGCTCACCGTGGGCATCGTTTCCTTTTCATGTTTCTATTTTCGAATTACTAAGTAATACAAATGCTTTTAACAGCCATTTCAACCTGCTCGATGTGCTTCAGTTTCGAAAGCAATCTGCTAATAAGCCAGGCTTACCTAAATCATTTATTGTTGGGGTCGTTAACCATTCGAGGTTAGGAGGTTAAGTATTTGATCGCAGAGGAAACAACCGTCTGCTTGGTGTCTGACATGAGATGAGCGCGCAAGCCTCAGCGTACCACGAGGGAACTTGTGCTTAGGGCTGTCTCCCGAACCCCCTGGTTTCAGGTGTCCAGAGGAATCGATGCCGCAGAGGACGTGAGGCTCAGGTCTGGATATGGCCTTGAGCATGAGCAGGAGAGAAGCAGCCAAGATGGTGACAACCTATTTAACAAAGCCATGAAAATAGAGGGGTGTCCAAGGGCTCTTTGGGAGCCCGGCCCTTCTGCGGTGGGCAGGAGGAGGACACAAGCTCTGACCTTTCCACAGCCTGGGGACACGGCCACAGGCGTTCCTGCGTCACGGCTCCTCCTTGGGCCATTAAAGCCCCTGAGGCTGAGAGGCTCCAAGGCCACGGCCACTTAGGTTGCAGGCAGAGCTCTGCTGGCAGCAAACCCATAACGTGCCGTTATTCCCTAGCCTGGCCAGCCAAAGGCAAACACACTTCATGTCTTAGCCACAGCATGTTTTTCCTTATTGATAAAGGGTGATTTAACTAAGTCTTTTTCTTAACCTCATGCTCACATAGTTTAAGAATCAGAGGAAGATTTAGTGCCAATGTTACCCTGACACACCTCAGCCCAACCTGCAGACATCCTGTGCATGAAAGAGACCACAATCCTTTATGATACCACCACTGGAGACATTCAGACAGCTGACACTTGACCATACTTAGGAGCACACAATCATCACTTCAGGTAGTCATGCTTTTCAGGCAATAAACCGTGATTTGCCGTGTCCTTCACCTGCAACAGTCATTTAATCCACTTCACTCAATTCAGCCGGCATCCTCTAAAAAGAAGAGCTAGAAGCCCAGGTAATTAATTAAGAATAGAGCTTGAACTTGTGCTCGAGAGGGAAAGTAATCCTAAGTAGCTACACGGTGCCACGTTTAATTTCAAGTTTCTAAACGGCATGTGCTGCAGTGCTGGGAGAAGGCCCTTCTCCTGCCAGAGCCTTCCGGGAGAGCAAGCACTGCCCGTGTCCGCCCCACGCCTCGAGCAACGAGGGAGATGAAGCGCTCCCGACGCCGAGGCTTCAGGGGGACGGTGAGTCCCACAGTGCCATTGCAGCCACGGTTTGTACCCGGGTGTCCTGTGCCGCGCGGTCAGCGGGCGCAGGCACTGCAAGCCCTTGGGAGCAGCAGCTTTCAGCTCCGCTGTGCAGCCCGCTGCCCTTCTGCATGCAGCCGCTCACCCATTCCTGCTCCTTCCCCATTAGCAGCACTCTTACCCAGGCCTTCCTATTGTCTGGGAGACCCTCATCCCATGAGCTTGGGCACCAGGACATGGACCGTACTATGGTACCTCCCTTGACACCACTAATACCCACCCCTTCTCCTTCCTCTAGGAAGGAGAGGCAGAACAAAGTCCAGAATATAAAACTAAATAAAAACCCTATCTTGGGTTCCGATCTGCCGGGGCAGTCCAGCAGCTAAATGACGTTCCAGAGAGAGGACCTCACTGCAGCGTGCGTAGCTTGCATTTAACAGGTAGCTCATGAATATTTATACAAACCCATACACCTCTCCCCTCGAGCTGGGCAAGTCAGCACATTCTTCCAGCGCAGACCGCGGCCCCTTTCCCCCTGCAGACGCTGTTCTAATAAAGCGCCGCCGTTCCCATCGGGCCTCGCTATTGTTCCCTTCCCGAGGAATTCTGCCGCGCTCCCGCGCCTCCGTCCCGCCGCTCCGCGTGGCACAATAAGAGCCCTTTCATGTTCAAGACTCGGAGCCGTTGCTGTGGCAACCCGCCCGGCCTCGCCGCGCAGCCAAATAAATAGTTCAAATTAAAAAATAAAATGAGAAACCCAGCGGGGCTGGCTGCAATCTTATCTGGAGCGCGATAGCTTCGAGGGATATTAAGAAGCAAAATAATAACTCAGGCCCGTCACCCCAAAGTGCTGATTTTTCAAGACAGAAGGGCGTTTGTGCCGTTCCAACCAGCACTCGGCTGGAGCGGGAGCACAAAGAGAGCAAAGACGCAATGCGGAGCGCCGGCAGCCAGCGGCTCTCAAACGATGGCGTGGAGCTTTGAGGCGCTCCGAGACCCATTTCCGTGTCCCCCCCGACCCCCGTGCCGCTGAGCGGAGCTTTGCAAGGGCCACGGCACGAAAGCGGTGCCAGGATTTGGTCTAGCAGGCAGCAAGCGGCACAAAGTGCCATTAATTGCTACCTTGCAGGAACCGGTGCTGCACAGAGAAGCCCGCGCTTGCCGTACTGGGGAAAAAAAAAAGAAGATGCCTTTTTTTCTGCTGTGCCTCTACGTGCTCAGACAAGCCACCGCTCGAGGCCCCCGCGTCTCCGCTATTATCAGTTAAGTCACGTCTAGTGCCAGGCAAAAGGTCATTTCAGGGCAGGCGGGAGATGAAAGGAAGGGGTAATGTATGTGAGAATGCTGGCCCTGGCGGCGGGGGGAGAACGGGAGGAAGGAAAAAGAGGGAGAGAAGAGGAAGAGAAGGAGAGCAAGAGGGAGGGCGAGCGCCAGAGGATGATATCACACTCCCAACAGCAGCGCGCTGAGTGCCAGGAAACAAATGAAAGACCAAGGCACAGCACCTCGGGTGACACGCTGTATGAACTTGTTTCCTCATCAAATAAAAAGGCTGCCACATTCTCCGAGGTCATCTTTTTAATTCATTCCTTCAATGAGGCTTTTCCCCCCTCCTTTTTTTTTTCTTTTTTTTTTGCCTTTTTTTTTTTTCCCTCTCCTAACCTTAACTGCTGAGAAAGGCAAATTTTCAAGGGAGAAGGAGCCTCCATTGTGTGGGCTGCCTGCCTGAGCCTCCTTTGTCTGAGAATTACCAAGGAGAAGGATGGGCTCCATCTTTTTTTTCTCTTTTTATGCATCCAAGAAAAAAAAAAAATCAATTTTGCGTTTAGTGGCAAAGGCCGAAATACCGTGATGCTCCAGCAAGGAGCCCAGCCCTTCCCCATGTGCCTTTTTCCACGTCTCCCCCCGCGGCGCGGCCCCCTCTCCACGCGGCATTAGGCGGGCAGGGTTTTCAGCTAAGCCCATCAGTCATTCCTGAATCCAGTCCAAGGTTCCCCCTCCAGCCCGGCTCCCTCCGCCTCCCCCTTGCTCTCAGCTCCACTTGTCTAACAAATCATTGGTGCAGGACAAGCGGCGGCCTCACGCAGAGGCTGCGCGCGCCACCCGGCACGGCCGGCCGAGGAAGAGCTCGGCTGGCTTTGCCCCCCTCCTCCATGCAACCCTCCTGTTCTGGGGTGCCCCTCCAGCGGACCACAGCGCTTGGTGGTGTCAATGCCGGAGCTACCCCCGGAGCAGCACGTGGTCCATCACGCAGAGCCCCTCAAGTGCCACCTCCCCAAGAGCATCCTCCCGCTCCAGCGAGGTCTCCTGGGGCACCTCGCTGGTGGCCCCGAGCCTGGTCCTCCCAGCGGAGCTTGGCACCCGTGGAAGGGCTCACCTGAGCTTAGCGGGCAAGGCCCAGACCAGGAAAGCCACGCTGGCCGGCTGCCTCAGAGGGGTAAGAAAAAAAAAAAGAGAAATATCATTAATCGTCAAAAACCAGTTGTCAGAAACGGCAGCAGAACAAGACAAAAATAAAGCCTCAAACTATAGTTCAGCCCAAGTTCGTTTCCCAAGGTCTGGCTCTGTTCATGCCAGAGCCAGAGAAGGGCGATGCAATTCGGCACCCTCCGTGGTCACCACCAATGTCCCTTTGAGCTCCCAAGTAGAGCTTCAAGGGGCAGACAGAAGCAGAGCAAGAGTTCATACTACAGCAATAATTACAGATGCCTAGAAAGCCACTGCAGAAAGGACTAGACTAATCATCATTTCACATAGGACTCTTTGTTATCAGTAGGGGCAGCTGTGGGTTTGGTTGCTAGTGGATTCAGTGTGATCTCCACCAGAACTCCAAGCATAAAGCAGAGAAGCAAAAGGGACCATTCAAGCCCTGTGATCCTCAACAAGGCCAAGAGGGCTGGACTGCAAAACATCTCCTCTAGCCTTAAACTGTGAGGCCCTTTCTAACTCCCCCTCTGCTCTAGCGGTAAACTGAGGCACAGGCAGCTCACGGGCCTGTAATCACAGGGCATCCCAGAGGGGCTCTCGCTACCAACTCACCATTTTCCCCTCAGATGACTATTGAATGAAGCACATGGTCCTAGCAAAGTATTTGTTTGCCATGGCTAGCAAGGAGTGACTGCCAGACTTGTGAAATACTCAGAGCAAGGACCTTTCAATGCAGTTCAAAACGTAAATGTGCTTCTACCAGCCTCAGATTCCTCCTCCCCACCTCCTGAAAATGAGCTTGCAGGCCCCAGCAAGCCGATTTCCAAGAGAGCTTCCTGCACTATGACTGGAGGCACAGGCCATCAGCACCTGAATATTATTTTGTTGTTAGGGACCGGCCATATGTTTCCTATTTAAAAAATTACTTATATCACAGGAAGCCACTTTCTCTAGCAACAATAACCCAGATTCTTGCAACCATTTCACCCACAGAGGGGAAAAGGAGAATTAACCACCAACTGGAGCCACTTCCTACCCGCCGCATCCCTCCCCTGCAACAGGAGCAAGCAGGATTGCAATTACAGCTCGGGAGACACCATGGGATCCTATTTCTGGAACCTGAAGCATTTGGGTCTTCGACTACAATATTTAGTGTTTGATTTCTAGCAGGAATTAAAAAATTTTCCTCCTCAGAAGGGCTTCTGGAAAAGCTCCACATCCCATTCCTCCTTTGCCAGCTGGCCAAGCATTCGAGTATGGCACTAGGCAGCAGTTGCTCACGGGTATTTATTTCCCTTTGCTATGGGGGTAGACGTTTGCTATTTCTCTTGACAGAAATTCAAGGTGTAAAAAGTGTGGGTTTGGGGGGATTTTCTTGCTTGTGTTCTTTTAAGGGAAAAGGTAAGGAAAGGAAAAAGTTGACCAAAAACAACAGGTCCAATCTATCAGCACCTTTGAAGCACCCTAAGGGTTGCAAGTACTTTTCCTATCCACTTTATAACAAAGTGATCCAAGGCTCCAGCTCTGCTTTGTTAGAAACCAACATTTCACCTTCCAGTTGAACCCAGGAGTTTTCAATCACCGCACAACAGGTTTGCAATGAACTGCAGAGTACTAACGCTGAACTGTCATCAAATTCAGGTTGTCACAACGTACATTGGAATTCGAGGTAAAGATATTTTTGGAAAAAGTAAAATCGTCACAATCTCTGCCTTGTTTTAAACACAAGCATTTTAGGTTTCATATCCCAAACCAAATTCCGTCCCCAAGGAGTAGCGTCCTGCTCTTCCTATAAGACTCTGGCACACAGGGTCTGTCCCTGCCTCACACGGACTCCAGCTTGTCCCCCTGAATCGTGCCCGAGTGCAGAATCAGACACAGGACCTGCTTTGGTGTGGCACTTGGGCCACATTTCGCTCAAGATAATTTGATGTTTCCAGTCCTAAATGAAACCACACAACTCCCAAATGCGCAACAATTAGCAAACAAACTCTCAGGGTTAAAAGATATAAATTTATTCTGCCAAATAGACGTTTTGGACCGAGATTCTGGTTGGCTCTGGGTCTGCAACCAACTGGTTCAAATTGCCATCTGCAGCAGCGCCAGTAACGGGATGCGATGGGAGCGCAGCCACGGCACGGGAAGGCTCCCGCTATTGTCTCGCCGCCTCTGGGAGCTCTGCCTGCATCTGGCAGAAAAGTTGATCAACTTGGGGTAGCTAATCAGGCCGCGGCAATTTCCGGCCCTTTCTTTCCCAGATTCCACAGATCAAAGTTCAAGTCCTAGAATTATTATTCCCCGAATGCTTAATGAGCTCCAACCGAGGGACACCAAAGGCAAAGCTAAAACATTGACCGTGCACTTCACTGAGTTTGGCCAATGCGGTTAACAACAAGAGGGTGGGATCCATAGCATGCAAAATCACAATATACAGATTTGTATTTTAATCCAATTAAGATTCCTGCGCTCGAGCGGGAGCAGCCAAGTGCTTCAGACGCTTTGCAAAGGGATGTCTGCTTGCCCCATATTAAAATTTTGTGAAGGTAAAATTGGCCTTGTCGTCAGTCATTTCTAAAGAACTCTTCTGGGAGAAGGACAGAGCCCCACAAGCACAAAAGCTGCCTTGAAGACTCAAGTTCAGCATGTTGAAATGCAAAAGTCAGATTTTGCCAGGAGGCACGATTTCTGAAGCCAGATGATTCCACCTCAGATTAAGTTATTGAAGATCTTTGCATGCAGAAACATTTCTTTGTTCTGGCAAGCGCTCCCCACGTTCCCTATTCACAAACCTGACCCCTCGGAAAGGCAGCCAAGATTCTTTCGCATTATCAGGTCAGAATGTTCAGGGCCCAATTATTTTAATAGTTAAAAAAAAAAAAATGTAAAGGGAGGGAAAAAAAAGCCTGACAATGGTTCAGTACACCAGTGAGAAGAGTATTCAGAGATTTAAGTCGCTAACATCTGGCGTGTTCTTTCGAGAAGACTAAACACATGGAGAGTCTTGCTTCAAAAGTCAATGGAATGGAATGATAATTGCTCATTAGAATGCCTCCTCCACAGGTTATTTTTAACTTACCCTCCTCTTTCTAATCATGGTGCAGGCATCAGATGAGCCTGAAAAGGGTCAGTGCAGAGGTTTTCTGCTCTCCAAAAGCACACTTACAACAAAGCCTTTTCACGGAGCTCAAGATTCACATGCCGCACTAATGGCGCCCGTTTTGTTTTTAAGCTACGTGCAAGAGGCAAACTAAATGCCGGGTCCAAACGCTCCCTAAGCTCAATGCGCTCAGCCCAGAACCCATCCTGCAAAGATGCTTGAGCATAAAACCAGGAGCTTTCTTTCCATCTAGGATGCAGACCAACCCTGTCCCCCAGGCACAAGGAAGCCACGCATGGGAACAATCTAGGATGTTCATATGCAAACACATAAGGAGATAAAAGGCATGAAGAGCAAAGGCAGAGGCCAAATATCATGAATTTCCAGTGTTATTTCACTCCTTTTTTTTCCCCCCCCCCCATATTCCGGGCTGTAGATTCTCAGCTTTCACAAAATCAGTGTTACCAGAACCTGCACACGAGTAGGTAGCAAAGAGAGAGCACAAACCCATCGGGTCCTCATGCTGCTCCTGTAAGGGGGACTGCATTATCCCAGCTTGGCAGGGATGCCTTTATGTCCCTACCCTTGTCTGCTCTGGCTGTCAGGGGAATGCAAAGACAGCCCAGCTCAGCCCTGGCTTAACGTGCACAGATCTTTTAGCTGAACCTTTCCCCACAGCATCCGAGCCTTTGTACGTGACAGAACCTCCTTGCACGGGTCACCCCGCTTCCTCAGACCTGTTACATACAGCTTGGTCTTTCTTTTTTTAATGGGGGTTCAGCAGAGCGTTAGGAAAAAGGGGGAGATTCTTTGTGGTATAACATCAAAGACTGCGCATGAGGAATCTTGTTCTGAAGCCTCTCACCAGGAAAAGCCAAACGAATGAACAGCTCACATCAGACGGTCGCAGCAAAGGCAAGGGACCCAGAGGCACAAGGGAAGCCTAAATCCAGCAGCTCATGGCCAAGACTCAGGAGGCTGTGTCCTTATTTAATGCCTTCTAAAACAGCATAAAACCCTTTGGAAGGGAACAGAAGAACATGCTCATAATGGGCTGCAATTTGTTTGTTTATCTGTCTGTTTTTAATGAAGGAACCACAGAGCCTACTGGGGCACATCCGCATTTCGTTTTTGTCATTGTCCCAGCCATTCTCTACAAGTCCTGAGACCACATCAAGTAGGTGCCAGAACTCACCAGGAACGGGCCCTTAAGCCACATTTCAGCGCTGCGAGCCCTGGGAGAAGCCAGCAGCAGCGTCGGGGGGACGTCGGGAACCCTCTGCTCCGGGGGACATCGGGAACCTCTCCTCCCAACAGCCTCGAGGCTGCAAGGACAGCCCCCTGCAGCCACTAGACATCCTTGCACCCACACAAGCCAATGGTCTCGAGGTCTGCAGCTCCCAGGACCACCTCAGACCCAGGCCACGGGGTCCCTGCTCCCACTCGGCACATCCAGACCACGCTTGAGTTGCCTTAAAAACCCCTGCTCCTTGCAGGAACTTACTCCTTGTGAGCCTGTTGGACACGCAACACATCCCTCCCATACAACAGGGTGGCCAGCTAGCCCCGAGGGCCATTAGGAACGAACCCGCTCCCCTGGGTCAAGTTGTCCTCCAAGGCCAAGCGGGCGCTCGGCAGCCACATGCACAGTGCAACACTGACCTCCTGTGGCTAGTCCCCCCTCAGCCCCGAGCCGAGGCAGCCCGCAGCCGGCTCCCTGCCACCGCGCCAGGAATTATCCCCATTACCGTGCAAAGGGCAATGAGGAACTCCCTCCGTGCACGCCGCTCCTTCCTTTGACTTCCATGGGTCTCTTGGCACAGCGGGCACCAAGGAAAGCTCGCATTTGCTCAGTGTGTGATTTGGCATTGCTCTCGGAGCAAAATCCACCTTTAGGAGACAACACTAGTCCTTGACAGAGTCACATCCTTATGCACAGAGGCAGCCTACACCCTTCTCAGCCCTTGTCCAGTCACCTGCAGGCGGCGGAATTCCACCCATACTTCAGTGGCACCATTAAAGTGATTGCTGGGGGGATTTCTGCTCTCCTCTCCGCCTCCCTAAGTGGAAACAGCAGCGGCCCCTCGCCCGTGTCCGCGGGCGCTCCGGCAGCCTGGAATGCAGACGCGCTCCCACCGACACCGCTCTTCAGAGCAGCACCCAACCAGGGCAGCTTGTTCGCCTTGTCTATGGTTGTCACCCTTTCCAGGTGTTCCAAGAACCGCCATGGCCTTTTCTCCGGCTACCAGCCCATGCTCTTCCATCATAACCAGTCTCAAACTCCGTCTGGGATGCACACACACCCTGTCCACAAGTGTGCACCCAAGAAACGCTGCTTGCGGTGCAGCTCAGAGGTCCCTGGAGCAAGGAACCCCCCAGCAAACCCAGGTGCTTTTAAAGATATCCATGGCAATGACTCCCACAGCACAAACTCTTCCCGAAACGCCCTTCGGCTGCATGCAGGGTAGCATCTCCTCGAGTTTTGCAAGCAAACGTGTTCCTCAAGAGCTCTGCGTGAAGCTGCTGCTGCCACAGAGGGCCAGGAGACCTTCAAGCAGCGGAGCAGCCAACCCAGCAGCACCCCGAGGCCCATGCCCTCGCTGACGGTACCCAACAGGGCCCCGGGGTATCGCAGCTCCCCACACATTCCTCCCTCGGTACTCAGGTCATGCTGGCACCATTCAGGAGGCTCCTAGCAGGCTCTTATACAGACCAGCAAGGACCAGGCCCCCCTAAAGGCCAGCCAAGGCACGTCATGCCAGTTTGGCTGCCCCTTGGCAGGGAGCAGGGACAGCCACAGGGAAAGGCCACTTGTCTGCAGCACCAGCAGGAGCACCGAGGCCAATTGCCCTCATCAAGAGCATCTCATCAGGGGGCTCTGCCCCGCTGCAGGGCACTGGCTCCTGCAGAGCTGGGAATTGCCGACGCACATCCCGCCTGCCACCCACCCGCAGCCTGCCCCTCATTCAGACACAGGGTTGTAAATGATGCATAACCCTTCCGGGCCTTCTGCCTACGCAGAGAAACTTTCCCGTATCAAGGGAATCGAAAACTGGGTTAAACATACTTGTCACTCCAGCAAGCTCCTTAAAGCAGATGCAAAAGACTTTTTTTGGTCACTTCTCATTAGAGCTTGGCGACGAGATTTCCTGCCCAGGCTGCAGGTGTTAGCACAGGGCTCCGTCACCACCGAGACCGGGTCGCGGCGGCTCCTGCGTGTTTGACCGTCTTGTTCTCCAGCTCCAGAACGCGTCACACCAAGGCCATAATTATATATGATATTAAACTGTTACTATACATGAAGCACACAATAATCCACCCAGAAACTAGATCCTTAAGCAGGCATACTGTTAGGAACATTAGAAGGAACACCAGACAGCAATACTGATCCTCACATGGGAAGTGTCCCCAGGTACAACAGGTCACTTGAGCTTCTGGGACATCTTCTCTACCACCTCTACTTTATCTAAAGCGAGGTAGAACCGGTCGGATCCATTTTAAAGCCCTGTTCTCAACACATGGTACACATGCCGCTGATATACAACTAGCTGCATGTGTGCAGCGACACAGGCACTGGCAGAAGAAATGTATGTCTAAAGGAAAAGAAAAGCAAAGAGACACGCCGTGAAATGTTATCATTAGGGAGTCATAATTTCCTTCCTGTAGTCATACAACAGCTGTCACTAACATCTTGAACACAGACCATGTATTAGAATACCATAGCAAATGCCTTTTCAGGCAAAAGAAAGAGAAGGCATGTTAACTGGGTGAATAGCAGGGAGAATATTTTGACAGCTTGAATGCATTAACCTCCCCGTAGAACGCCCACCACCTTTGCTAGAGCTGGGTTTGGGAGATACCTTCGGAGCGCCTGGCGAGAGCAGCACAGGCACACGTGGAGGCTCGGGCAGAGGCTCAGATCCACGCTCATAGGGGCCAGAATGGATGTGTGAAATGGTGGCACCACCATCCTGCCTCGGAATTACAGGGAATGAAGACGTAGGCCAGCTGTACATGCGAGGATATACCCTGCTCTGGCCCTCTCACCAGGAGGAAGGAAGGGTTGTCTCAACTAGTTCTAGCCAAGACCTTGCTAACCAACACAAAAGTCCCACCAAATGTACTGTAGTATCACTATGGAGAAGTAATTCAGTCTGAATATCTCGACTCCCCACAGTTTCCATCTCAACCTGGTAGCCTCTGAGAAAGCCACACACCTCCCTGCAATAGGAACCCATCTTTCCCCAACACTATCTCAGACGAGACATGTTCACAACGCGTTCTTCTCACCTGCATGAGCTTCCCAGGAGCTGCAATGAGGGGGACATGCAAGGACCCTGACCCTTTGGCACAAACGGTTTATCCAAGGCAGACCGATTAACCAAAGCTTTCTCTGCTGCTCTTCCAGGAACTGCAGTTCTCATTATAAGGCAGGCAGCAACAATCCCATCTCAGGCAGAAGATAATTAATCAGCACCCAGAGCTGTTTTGCAAATACAAAGCCTGGTTAAAATAAACCAAACTGAGAGAGGGGAAAAAAAAAAATCCATGACAGAGCTGTTGGCACTTGCCAACTCCTCTTGATTAAACTTATTTTCACCTCCAGGTGCATACACAGGATGAGTTTTGTTAATTAAACCTGCCAGTCAACTCATTATGCATTCAATTAAAAAGCCCGATGCCTTGATTTCATGCAGCTGGCAGGCTGCAATAGTGACAGACTCCCAGGCCTGCGCTGTTATGGCTCTTAAGTTCTAACAGGGCCAGGAGAAACTCCAAAACGGAGCTAAGTGTGAGGGTTGCTAACTGGGCAGCCTCTCGGGGCCTTCTGGAGGGAGAGGGGCAAGCCCAGAGCGGGCAGCAGTGCTGGTCAGACACACTGCCCGGGTGGTGGCCAGTGAATCCCGATGCAGACAGTGCAAGAGTGGGTGCATCTCGCTTGGAGGCCTGCGAGGGTGCTCCGAATATTCATGATGGACTCTGGCAAGGTTAAGAGATGAGGAGAACGGCACCTAGATGCCATGGTGATGAATGCTGTGCGAATAGATTACACAAAGGCCCTGGAGCTTCTGTAAAATTGTGGGGTTTTAATTTAGATGAAAGATAGCCTTTATTCTTAAAGCATCACGCTGGGAGTCAGCGGATCCGGATGCCGGGCTTGGCTGCCATACAAACTCCCTGCACGACCTTGCCCGAATCCCAGTAGGTCCCAGCTTGAAGGGCATGCATGCTCCTATCCTTCCCGGGGCAGCCCTTAGCCTGCTGCCCGCCCGTGTTCCTCAGCTCCCTCCTCCAGCTGCACCCTGGGGCCTCTGCTTTGCCTGCCCCTCCAAACAGTAACATTCCCAGGAACCAGCACCGTCTCCTGTTTGCGTGTCCCAAGGAAACCTGCACGAGGGTGCATGCTGACCACAAACATGGGACGTGGCCTATAACAGCTGTGGCCTCTCTATTGTGCTCCACCATGGAGAATTACTCTTCACTGTTGGGTTTTTTCCCCTTAATGTTTTCAGGCTTTCAACACTGCTTCTTATATATACAAGTATGTACTCCCCTAGCACTATTTTTATGACATTAATCCTGTTTTTCATTATGTGCACCCTAAATGCAAATTCCCTGACTCGTGTTGCCATTCAGGGGCCAGGAGAGAATTTCTACTTGGGTTTTCCATATAAGAGCCTTTGGTAGCTGAAAACCAGGCACAGATCTGAGAAGGGAAAGGCAGGACATGTCCAGGACATACATTAAATTCGTCTTATCCTCTGAAGACCTAACACTGTTGCTTTCATTCTTCATTCCTTTAGGCAACAACTGAAAACGTTACCCTCAGCACACTTCTATGACAGCAAATTATTGCTCTCTATGGATGAGGAGGCAATGACTGGGGTAGCAAGGCAACGTTACCAGAACCAGTTCAGAGCTAGTGCACCTAATGCTCAGGAGTGCTTATTCCTCCAGCTCTTTCTTGAAACACCTTTAATACCCTGTGGTGTCTTCTAATTCCCAACCAGATCAAAGCTCTGCCTGAAAAAAAGACCGTCTATTTTAGCTTATTAAAATTAATTAAATAATAATAATTACTCCCTTACCAGGAACTCCTGAGCCAGTGCCACACAGGGCAAGGGAGATGAGCCTGTGGGGCTTGGATGCTGGTTCCTTAGCAGTAATGCCCCACAGCCAATGCATTTCTACAACAGATGGAGCATGTCAGGCGTTAGGCACCTCCGGCATCCCTAAGAAAGCAGCGTTTCAGTCCTCCCCTCCGCACCCAAGAGGGCTGGTTTCATGCAAAACGCCCTGGCAATGCCCAAAGGGTCTAGCTGGGCTCTGGTACGTGCCCCGCGCAGCCCGGTCGCGCAGCCCCGTCCCCGGCGGGTTCAATGCTCGGAGTACCCGCTAGATGGGGCGGAACGCTCCGCTCTGCCGGGAAGAGCTCCCGGGCGCCGGGCGGGTTCACCTGGAGCTACACACCGGGACAAAGCAACGATTTAGAGCAGCTCCCCGCCCCGCAAGGCCAGAGCAGGAGCTTCTGCAGCATCCAGCAACTAGGACGTGACACACACAGACCTCCCCTCTCTACTCCTGCAAAAACAGCCCGTATTTATCAACATAACCAGGTAGCATTTGCAATAACCACATACAGTGAGCGAGCTTCCTGCTCACCACAGGCTCCTCTCCATCAACACACACAGAGTCACCACCTGATGAGTGAAATTGTCCCACCTCACAAGACTTTTCTTCATGCCTTGAGAGCACTAGGCTGTAAGAGACCAAAATAAAACTTGGTAAAAGCAAACCAATGCTCCCTTGGAATTGCAATGCACTTCCACTCCATGCAACCAAGCAGACCTGACCCCTGGGAAGAACTAAACACTACCAGCACCTGCAGCCCTCTTACAGATTGGCCAGGGCTTCTCCCAAGTGCCCATGGGGCAATTCCCATTGCACCAAACACCTGTGCAAAGCGGGCAGGTGAGTTCCTTTCAGCTGCTCCAGGGCTTTGCTCCCTTGTGCAGAGGCCCTCGGCTTCTGCCGCGCTGCTTGAAAGGATCCGTTCATGCAGCAGAGCCTGAGTCAGCACCCGAGTGGGAAGGGCTTGACTCGCTGTCCTCGTGTGCCTCTCACCGCCGAAACGCGTCTGCTTCTGGTCGGAAATACGGTGCCGTTTCACCAGGGGCAGAGCTCGGGCAGGAAATAGAAACCTGCAGCCTGAACTCCAAGGGCTTAACACACAGACAAAGTGTTTGCTCCCCCACTGAATGAGAGCGTATATGAACTAATAAAACCATTCCATTTAGCCTGTGTCTGACTTAGGGTTGTCACTTCTATGCTGACAGTTCTCTTACACCTCACAAGACGGCAGCAGCTCATTGCTAAGAGGCTGCAGCCCTTTCTGCCCCGCTGACAAAGCACCTTACAGTAGTTTGAGAGGCATCGTTTGGCTCCCAGTCCTGTCCTGGCTAAGTGCATGAGCGCAGTCCCGTTATAGGCCTTACGTCATGTCTGAAAACCTCATCCTCGCTCTCACGCTTGGCCTGCAAACACTGCTCCTTGTTTCATATTTTCCCCTCCTTGTTTTGCAATAAATAATTGCCAGGTTCTCCAGGAGGGGGATAAATGG
The DNA here is from genome assembly GCA_003342815.1 of Eudromia elegans. Taxonomy (NCBI): domain Eukaryota; kingdom Metazoa; phylum Chordata; class Aves; order Tinamiformes; family Tinamidae; genus Eudromia; species Eudromia elegans. The sequence continues at coordinate 686,556 of PTEX01000225.1, read as the reverse complement.
GAACGAGTCATTTGAGGCGTACATTGAAATCAAGTGCTCTCATCTGTCTTTCGTGACCTGAAGGAAACTTCCTCTTCGGCCCTGCTGCCAATCTATAGCTGAGGGCAGCACAGCACGGGCTAAATGGCATCAGGAAATGTTCCATTCTGTGCTAAGGACAGAGAGCAGGTTCACAGTGAAACCCCTAGCTGAACTTCTGCCAAAGAGGTAACTGCAGCTCGTAGGGGAGATGTAAGAATTCATTATAAGAATGCCTGCTCATAATGTGCCCGTCTGCCACCAAACGGTGTGTTTGGGCTTGGTTTTTGCTTTGCCACAGACGAGCACCCCCAGGGTGCAGAAAGCAGGGGCACCTTTCAGAAGGGCAGCCCAGCATCATGCTCCACCGCAGGACTGTTGGATGCTGCACACAGCCCAGCTCTGGCCTTCGCTGAGCTGCTCTTAGGACACGACATCGAGGAAGAGGAAGCAGAATCTGGTGGCGCTTCTGCAGCCTCAGGTATCAGGTTTTTGGGTGTCACACGGTGGGTGAAGCTCTGTTAGGTGGGCGAAGCTCTGTTACTTGGCCAGCACCCAGCTCTGGCAGCAGGGAGGAAATACAATACGAGCAGCAAACACAAGAGGGAAGTGCAGCACCAAAATCCAGCCCGTTCTGGGCACGGGCAGCAGCCTAAGAGCCCCTCTGCAAGGCCTGTGACCGCCCGCTCGGCGCAATGGCCCAGGCAGCTCGGGCTTGTCTCGGTACAGCCGTCCCCCGTGCCTGTGCCCAGACGCCCGGACCCATGAACAATCTCATTTGCTCGACAGGCCGTCAGGTGGCCCTTTTAATGAAGAGTACTGCAGGCTCCTGCTGCGCATGGGACACACTTGGGGACCACCGGAATGGGAATCCGGAAGGCTGCTTAGGCCAGTGCTGTAGTCCTCGGTTAAACTCGGCTGGAGTGCATGCTTTCTTTAAAGTACCCTTTTCATTTATCTGTACTTTGCTGTATAAATTTAACTATTTAAATTACTACTTTTGGACTGAGGTCTCTAAAAAGAGACGCAGGAGCAGGAAGCAGAATCCAGCTACTTGTGACTTAGGCTCAGGCTTTTCAGAGGTTTATATGGTAACCTATCAGACTTAGTGTCAACACGGGGTTTTCTGACTGCACTTTGAACACTGCAACAACTGTTCCCCTTCCTACTGCTGCTAAGGAATGACTGGAAATCCCTTTGTCGAACAGAACTCTCCGGGTGCGTCTCAGTGTTTAGGCTGCAAAGAGGATTTCTGCAGGATTTCTCATTCCCAGCGAGTCCGCAAGGCAGTCCTGCAGCTCTCGCAGGTCTCCCAAGACCCTTTCTCAGAGGCTGAAAGCCTCTCGTGCTCCATTACCGCCCCTTCCCTGGGGCAGCACCTCCCTGGGCAGAGGAACGCGGGGCGACGGCTCCGCGGGTGCCTGCGGCTCAGAGCCCCCGCGCAGCCGCGGCGGCAGCTCTAGTGCCCGTCCTGACCACAGGCAGCTCTCCCCGGCCCCAGGCTCCTGCTGCCGCCCTGCTACCGCCCTGCATGCCCGTCCTCCCCTTCCCGTGCACACCGGGAATAGCGGCTCCATCGGGCGGCTCGTCGGAGCTCGGGCGGGATGGCCAGGGTTGCTTTGAGCGCAGCCGAGCCCCGAGGATGCACAGGGCCACAGGCCGTTTGCACAGACCCGGGTGCAACAGGAATCCGGGTCAGAAGTAGGAAGCTCGACGCACTCGTGCAGACTTTGTGTTCCTTAAAATGAATGTATACAGCGTGGAAATGTTCCCCGGAGTCGAACAGAATGAGAAACAGATGGGAAGTTATTTGCAAACAGGAACTCTTTTCTTTTCTTGTTTGCTTGCTTGTTTTGCTTACCCCTCGAAAGCCTAACAAGAAACACAAGTCGTACAAAACGGCAAGCTCCTTGGTACTGATGGCGCTGGATAAACAAGACGGCAAAGCACTGACAAGGCTCCGCGGTTATTTTTATGTCGGGTGTTAAACAAGGCAACAGGTCGTACCTTGGGCCCCAGCCCAGCGGATGCTCACGCATGGACTTAATTCCATCGCTGCAAACATGACCAGGCTGCTAAGTTAAGCATATATGCACCCTTTCAGGCCTGTGGCCTTTACCAGGAAATCCTTATTACTCCTTTGGAGGATGAGAAAACCAAGTGTTATTAGTAGTGACCAGAGCTGTGACTGAGGGCACAGCTGATATTTAATTTGCCGCACCGTTTACTCAGATAAAGACAGTAGCAGCAGAAACGAAAACACCATGTAAATTTATGTTCTAAGTATGAATGTAAAATTTGAGGAAATGATTGCAAGGCGATACACGTGGAACCACGTGTGGTGGAACTGAATTTACAAAGAGCGGCCTCTATCTTTTAGCCACTCCTCTAATGGAGATTTAAATGGGAAATAAATTGCCAGCACTTGCAGCTGAAGCAGGATGTTGGATTATGTTCATTCATATTGAAATTACATCTTCAACATTCCCTCAGGCTACATAAACGCATCTATAATGGACATCCACGTACATATAAAACAATCCTCTTTTGTAATACAGAGATGTGTTTTATTAAACTGCTGTTTTCAACATAGAATTCTTAGTCTATACTTCAAAACAAATGCATTTCTATTGACACACTCGGGCAAGGAGCCCTTCAATGCTACAGGAACGTGGCTAAACAAATCGTAACAAAGACAATAACTACAAGAAAGGCCGGAGTGGGAAGGAGGGGTCCTTGCAGAGACGCTGCAGCCTCCGTGCAGCCGCCTGCAGAGCGGCGGGTGCCCCGGGCGCTGGGGAAACCCCAGCCGCTCTCTGCCCCGTCTCCTTCTCGCTTGGCTCCTGCCCAAGCGGAGGAAGAATCCCCCTAACGAACTAGACGCATACGAGGGCAGCAGGAGCAGACGTGAAACGACGAGGCAGCCGATGCTCAGGGTGTTTCTCGCACATCAGCCAGGCGGCCAGAGCGGGTTCACCTTTTTCTGCGCAGTTTTCCTCTGCTACGAGAGAGCAGGGTTACGGCTGGTGGCAGGAAGCAGCCGCGCATGCTCTCGGCGACGGGGCGAGGGGTTTGACTCTGACGTGCTAATTCGCCGGCGGCTTTTAGTTCCCGTTGAGAAATTGCACCCGTGCCTCTCACGGGCGGCTCAGGGCTGGGCGCTCCAGCGGGAACCGGCGCAGGGGAAGCGCGCCCGGGCTCGGAGCGGGCTCGTTCCTTAGGGAGCCCCCAAAGTGCCCGCTGCTGAGGCTGCTGCACGGCAGGCAGCGACTCCGGTTTGCGGGTGCCCCGGGTGCCAAAATGTGCAGTCTGCAGCTGGAAACACGATCCCTGCTCCTGGGGAGGGCTCTGCAGGCCCTGGAGCCCTCCGCTCCCTCACTGCTCTCGTGTCCGGTGCTTCCGTGGACACCACGGGCAGGAGGCTGCTTGCGCTGGACATAACGCAGACTCCCGCTCCCCTCCCGGCCAGCTGCTCTTTCTATTTCTAAATGCTCTGGAGGGACTCAAGGGCTGCAGTGCTGAGAGCAGAGGAGGCTCACGGAAGTACCTAGGCAGATGGATGCTAAGCCAAGGCAGGAAATTCTCCTGGCTAACGCTCCTTGCAGCTCCTTTGTTGGAAGGCAGCAGGTAAGAGACCGGGACAAAGGTGCTTGAGGCTTTGAGACTAACCAGCTCTCAGGAATGCTGCTCTTCCACTTTCACAAGTGCTCTGCAACTGCTCCCAACACGCTCGGATGCAGGCTCTAGGACACAAGTGAGGCAGCCACAAAGCCCTACCCGCCAAGCAACTACGTAGGGAACGGGCTCGAGTTTGCTCAAGTCTCTTTAGACTAAACGTCACTTAAAAAGCCTGAGTAATAATTTTGACTCCCTTTTCAGGGTGTTTTGAATCAAGCACGAGGCAGCTGCTCACTTCTTCCAGCGATAACTCCCTGGTCCTTGACGTTTGGAAGGGGAGGGAGGTGCGTGCGGCGCCGCGCCGGGGGGAAGCGGCCCCCTTCGCCCGCGCGAACCGCAGCTGGGCCCAAGGTCGCTACGGGGAGTATCTGTGTGTGCAAAACGACTCGAGCATGCAAATAATTGCAAATGAGGCTCGGGGAAGCCGCGATCGCGCCGTGTCCCGTGCGGCTCGGCCGCGTTGGACGTTTGCCGTATGGCACGCGGCTTTTCTCCTTCTCCTCTCCGGGAAGGAGGCGAGAAGGGCCCAGTCTTTTCCCTGCTGCTGCTCCAGACGAGGTGCTGGCCCGGGAGCAGCTCCACATCCTGTCCCTGCTCCTCCCACCGCCCGCCCCAAGGGCAACAGTACGATTCAGCTGGTCGTAACTCAAACGCAGGCTCTTGAGTAAGGGCTTTCTGAAAGCATCTAACCCCCTTTGGAGGGGGAAGTTATGAAGGAGGAAAGCAAACCCTCTGCTCCGCTTCCTGCTCTTGTACTGTTTAGTTCCCGATATTTCCATTGTTAGCGAGCAAACCCCGTGCATAGGAGCACAGGAGGCGGGGTGGCCATGAGAAGAGGGTCCTGGGGAGCCTCTTCCCGAGCTGCCCGACCACGCTCCCACCCAGCGTCCGCTGAGGCAATATTAACGCCACCCCCCCAAAACGAGCCTTGCATTTTTCCAGCGTTAAGGAAGTGATATAAACGGTCCTCCGTCAGTGCATTTCCCGGGAGGTAAGGGCCAGTTTCACCGAGAAGCCCAGTACGAGACCCAGACAGCTCCGAGCCGTGCTGCCGAGGCACGAGGTGGTTGTGCCGGCAGAGCCGAGCGCTGCGGCCCGGCGGGCACGGAGCAAGCCTGTCTGACGGACTAGGAATCCACACGCAGCCACCTGCACGCGCAGCCATCCTGTTTCTGCTCCTCCTTGTTTATCGTAGCAACTCGGACGTTCCCAGTGGCGTGCAGCTGTAGCAATCCATCTTCAAGCCCAAACAGCCAGCCAGGTAACTTGTATAAGGCGGATATTTTAAATTACACGGTTACACAAAGCTGCAGCAGCGAGAGGAAAGGGATTCTAATCTGGGCAAAGGCTCTGGAAACTACTTCCATAACAAATTGCATTTTTATTGTTATTTCCTGACTGAGTAATAATACAGCTGGAGCAGAGAAAAGGGGCCTAAGTGCAGCACGTCAGGTTGGGCTGCGGCACTGCGACCTCGGCAGCTTTCTGCTGGCTGCTCATTCCTGCGCATTGTTTCAATAGGCCTCAACTGTGCGGCTTCATTAAAACGCCATGATTTGACCCCCTGGTCCCCATCTCACGGCTGCAAACCGTGACTCAAGTCTCCTTGGTTGCAGCCCCTGACTTTAATGACATTCTCGTCAATTAAGGGCAAGGGTAAACAGAAGCACCGGGGCCCCAGACACATCCAAGGAGTCAACAGCGGCCTCAGGAATGAACAAGCAGGGCTCTGTGCAGCGTGCTCCTGGTGCTTTCCATGGGGACAGTGGCTGCGCTCATGCGGGGACGACGTGGTGGCCCAAAGTGGCCGCGGGGACATGGCCACGTTTCACATCGTGCCCTCGGATACAGCCGAACCGGGCAGCACCCTCGCTGGGAGCAAGGGTGACAACCGAGCAGGCGCGGGGAGCCGTTCTGTCCCCTGCTCCCTTGATACAACACACTGGCTGCTTGTTGTCCCCATGCAACAATGTCCTAACTTAATATTAATTAAACTTGGCAAGAGATTTCCCACGGCCAGCTACTAAAACCATCCCTGCTTCCCTTCCCTGACATAAAGACGACATGAGGGTGAAATCTTGAGGAAAACTTCCACGACTAACCGGATGGATGTTAACCAGTGCTGCTCCCAGCTCCCGTGGTCTGGCTGCGGACGGAGCTCCGGAGGCCCCGGTGCTCCCTACCTCTCCTCAGCACCGCCTGGCAGCGCCAGGAGGAGTTTGCCTGTGAAAATAACAAAAATAGCAGCACGGCATCCGCGTGGGGCCCATGTGCTGCCGCTGCTGCTGCTGCTATTTTGAGTCAGGTGCAACGAGCCCTGTCCCCTCCTACTGCCCAGGTGTCCCCCCTCGCCAGCAGCCGCGGGCAGGTGGCCCCGGCAGCGGCCGCGCCGCGTCCCC
>PTEX01000225.1:598567-679900 GCA_003342815.1 Eudromia elegans | reverse complement strand
GAGCGGGGCTGCACCGCGGAGCCGCGGGATGCGCGGCCGGGATGCGCGCCGGGAGCGGGGATGCGCCGCCGGGATGCGCGGCAGGTGCGGTGCGGGCCCCGGCGCGGACAAGATGCGCGCTTCATGCTCCCATCTTGTGTGCCAAGGCGGCCGTGCCGCTTTCAGCGCAGCGAGCGCGGAAGTGGCTCCGCGCTGTGAGTGAAGCGGGTCGTTACCGCCGCGTTAATGCCCTACGGTCTCAGCGCGGCAGCTCGGGAACGGGGTAGACCTGGTGCCTTTTCGTGCCCGAGCGGAGTCTGGCACTCGACAAAATGAAACCAAACCTCGGTGGGGAAGGTGGGAAGGTTAAACGCAGAAAGCAAGACAGAACAACAGAGCACATACACCCAGCTGCAAAACAGACTTAGTGCACCTAGAACCGCACAGCAGGGCACCAAGTGGCTCAGTCCTGGAGTTACCAGGGCCAGGAATGCCGTGCTGCCCAAAGACAAGACCACCAGGACAACATCCTCATGCTTAGGCCTTCCCAGTTCACCTACAGTTCTCCCAGCTCTTATTTTCCATGCTAAAGCCAGAGATCCCGGCTGGAGATAGGGAGTCCAGCCAAGCAGGGGGCTGCACATGACTATAGATCTTGTGTATGAATACGAGTCAGGATGGGACTTCAAAGTGGTGGCCGTCTGCTCCGATGGCTTCTGCAGAACAAACTCAGGGTGGTCAGATTGGGCAAGTCACAAAATGCCATCGCTGCCGGCATCAGGGGGCCTTCGGGGGAACATGGGACTGGGCCGATGCCCCCAGCAGCGCCCTGCAGGTACCAAGAGAGCTCTTTTCAGATGGCACCTGCGAGATGCATGTATAAGGGACATAGTGATGCCCACAGCAATGCAAACTACCCTTGGAGGCACTTACCTATGGACAGCAATTGCTCAAACGGCTGCAGTACATCAGCATTTTATTACTATGAAGGGATTTGTGTGTGTGGGCACAGAGTCATTCCTCGTTATTTTGTAATTACCCCATTATATTACGTACTGTCTAGCCACAAAGGAGGAGATTGTCCCTGTCCCAAGGCGCTTCTGACTTAAATAAGGAAGGGAGGCAAAGGGGAAGTTAGGATTCCCATTTTGCAATGGGAGCACTGAGACCAGCCTTTTGCCCAGGGTCGCACACAAGCCGAAAAGCATCATCAACATCTCCAGGCCTTCAACACAGGACCTATGGCCCTCTAGAATGAGAATTCACCCTCAAGTACCCTATATCCCCTCTAGTAAAGGACCCACAGACCCATCTCCTGCCCAACCTGATCCCAGCGGCACGTGGAGGGAGTGAGTACAGGGCAGAGACCACAGGAGATCATTTAAACTATTACTCACGTACAAGTAATTTAAAAATCTAGGCATAACACGTGTCTCTATAATGCTAAACATCCGAAAATTCAGTGGTGGATTGAAAGGCTTTTTCAGGATGAAAAATGGCCTTTGACCAAACATAAATTATTGGCATTAATAGCGGGATAAGCAGCCGCAATCCTCTGGGGTGCCGGAGCAGGAGCCAGAACGGCCCTCGGAGCAGCGCGTGCAGCGATTCCCAGGTTTAGAGCTTTTGGTCGGACTAGGCTGTGCTCCTTGGTGGACCTGCCGGGGCTGAACGGAGCCGCGTGCGCTGGACCCTCCCGAGCAGGGCTCGGGCAGGGGTATGGAGCAGTCCGCAGGGAACCGGCTTCACCCCTCGCCCGGGGCCCTCCCTGCCTCCTGCATCCATCTGAGCATCCACTGGCACCAGGAGGAGCTCACCTGCAAAGCCGTAGCACGCTTGCCCCACAGCAGAACCAAGGTGGCTTCCTTTTAGCTTTGTTTCTCCATAACCGTGAGAATTCAGGAGCATGAGGGTTTCGTTATTCTCCAAGAAGCTCAGATTCAGTTTACAAACAATAAAATCTTCTCCTGTGTTTTGAAAATGTTTTCGAGGCTGTTAAAACATATTTTGCCTAGTAACAGACTTAGCAACATAGTGGTGTTTCAGCACGGAAAGGCTGGGAAGGCTCTCGTCCCTCTAGGGCTGGAGCTGCATTTGGGAGAACACTGCAAGGGAAATGAAGTGCTGCAGATACTCCTCCGATTTGGAGGAGATTTCTGTTCCTCCACCGCCTCGCCTCCAGGGTATTACGTTTCAGTAAATAGTATTGACCGAATTCGTCCTACTATAAAGGACTAGCCCAATGAGTAGGGAGCGTTTAAGTCCCATTTAAGCCAAAGTTTGAGAAGGCTTTTCATGATGCACAGTGACTTGTGTTGACCTGGGATAGGGAGGGAAATTCCAGCCCCCGGTGAAGGAGTAAACGGATGCAGTAGTTCCCAGAAGCAGCAGTTCTGAAGGCTGTGTCAAAAGGAAATTTCCAAGTTTGCAAAAGTGCTGGAAGAATTCCTCAGCTCCTGACTGGCAAATCCTGGGGAGGTCGCTGCAAGGGCTTAGGATAAGGGCTTGCCTCTGTTGGTATGTGAGGACAGCGGGTTGCAGTGCTGGTTAGAGCTGCTGGAGTGTCCTAAAGGCTGCCTTCTCCAGGACTGCACGGCAGCCAGTAGACCAGCGGACGTTCTTAAGCAGGAGTTTCGTAGGAATCACTTGTGACCTGTTCACGTACAGCGAGAGAGGAACAACGTGCTGGAGGAGCAGCCTTGTGCAGATGGCTCGGCCAGCTCTGCGTTTCCAGCCGCGGCCATCCCTTTCCACGAGCCTCCTCCAAGCTGCCGGGAGCAGGTCCGAGGCAGGCACTCACTTGCCCACGGCAGGGTTTAGTGGAGGAGATTCTGTGCTGCAACTGGAGCAACAGCTTGAGCAGTTAACCGGTCGAGTCCACATACTGCAGGTCCCGGGCTCAGCACAGAGGCCTCGGAGCAGTTCTGCACATCTGTGCTGGAGGGGGGCCCAGCGGTCTGCAGCAGCACACGGACACTGCCCCTCAGTTAGCAGCAGCCAGAAGTTTTCAGATTGACTCTCTTACTAGAGGCCGAAGAAAGCAGTTCTGTGTTAATATCACAGTCTGAAATGATAACAGCAGCAGTAACACTCCGTGTTACCCCAGGGATTTGGGTACCTTACCCATAACCAACGTCACTTGTATCTCTTCTGGCAGCTGGCAAAGTGAAACAGGTTTTCAGGTCTGATGCTGACAAAGAAAATGCTTCTGCTGAGAATATCAAGAAAACTTGTTAAGAAGTCACTGTCCTTATGCAAAGCCTGCTTACAAGGCAGCCAAGGTCAGTGAGTCATTGCAGTATCTGCTGCAAGGGCTCATTGCTCAGAAAGCAGCTTCCATGTTTTCAGGAAAAACTGTCTTCATCGTGCGTTTCCGCACGGGGCTTTACTGCAGTATCACACTCGTATCCGTGAGCAGCATCACCCTGTGCTGCCAGGGGCCCGTGTAAATCCACCCGTGAGATTCCTGGGACCAAAACTCATAGCATAACTGTCCCCGATGGGACTTGTGCCGCTCGCGAGGTCTGGGGAGCAGAGGAGAAGGCAACTGGAGCAGGGAATGCTAGGAGGGCTCAGGGAATTGCTGGAGGCACCGCTACCAAAGAGCTTATAACCCATACGATCCTAGTTTAGACATCCCAGACCTCTGTACTATGTCCGTAAGACAGGGGCTGCCCCTGATAGGCCCCATCTGGAAAAGGCACTTTTTCAGGAATGTCCCAACTACCCCGAACTCAAACGTGCAGCTGGGATTGAACCAGAAAGCAAGCCAATACAAACTAGAAGTGACAGGAGACGCATCTGTTTCCCAGACTCCAAAATCAGGCCCGAAGCTTCCTACCAACACCAGCATGAACACACCTTGCAGGCCCGTCCCTGCCATCAGGAGACTGGCAAGGAAATGGGAGCAAAAGCGCATTTTGAGCGCTTTTTTAGGCATTGCTGAGCAAAGAGCAGTACAAGCTGCGCTATGTGCCGGCTGTGCTGGGAGCACCAGGCCCGCTCGGAGACGCGTGACTCCAATAAACGCCCTGCCCTTTACCAGTTGGACACGGAGGGAGGTCGGCCCCGGGCTTCGCTCGCGCCTCTCACCTCGCTGCACTATCGAGAGCACCTAAGTGCCCTTTCTTCTTCTTCTTGAGTTCGATTAGCCAGGCACTGCAGCTCATGAGAGTTCAGAATTAATCACTCGTGGATGGTGAAATAATTGCCAGAGTAGAGGTTGGTGTGTTTTAGAGAGGCTTTACATCTCCTGATTGCTAAAAATGAGTATTTTCTGTACAGTATCTAATGAAATACAGCAAATTCTTACGCTACAGGCATCTCTTACGGCCCAGTTCAGCAAAGCACTCGAGCACCTGCTCCTCCTCAGTGCCTGATATCAAGATGCTCTCTACCTGTCTGCTGATTAGGAAGGGATGCGGTACGTGGCATTGGAAATACCTGAAACACACGCGGTGATGCGGTTGATCTTCTCGGACCTATTCCTTGTTTTATTGATGGAAAGTCCCGTTTAGGAGGCGGCGTGTGGCGTGGCCAGGGTTTGGGGGGATGTCTACGTCCCCCAGCCTTTGAGAGCTCCCATTCCTTAGCTGCTCCGAAAGGGCACCCGTGGGGAGGCGGCTCTGGGGGCTGCAGCCCGGGCTGCCCCGGAGCCCCGCCGGGCGCCCTGCGTCTCCGTGAGTCCGTCCCCGAGGCCGGCGCGCAGCCCCGTGAGGCCCTCGCCGCCTTCGCCTAGGGAAGGGGGGAGCAGCTGCCGGTGCCTCCGCGGGCGCTCCGTGTTTGGATAGGCCCATCTGTGCAAAGCAACTGGGGAAGAGCAGAGCCAGGGCTGCCCGGCGACCATGCGAAGCTAAGCAAGAACAAATATAACAGGTCTTTGAGGATAATGCAGGAAAAAAGGCTGCCGAGCCCGAGACACAGATCCGCGAGACCACGTTTCAGGGCAGACACAGGGGCATCCCTTAGCATGGGGTTTGTCTGCAGCGGTCTGTCCTACCCCTGTTCACCCCCCGCCTCTGAGGGAGATAAAATCCCCCCTCTGCTATTGCCCTGGCTCTTTCCAACCATATGAGGCTTGCAAGGATGGCGTAAAAGGGATAGTCTCAAAGGTGGCCTAAGCATTTTCCCAAGCTCCTGTGCCCGGGGTGTTCCGGGATAGAAGGATGACAGAGGTGTCAGTAACGTGTAGTCAGTTTATTTGCGGAATACCTTTCCATCACAAAACTATCTGAAGCATCTGAACAATTTAATTGAGATTATGCAAATGAGAGTGAGTGTTGTGACTAGATAATTGTCCCTTTGCTTCAGGGTGTGTGTCAAAGCCGGAGACAGGTTTCAGTTGGAGTGAAAATCCTTAAAATTATTGCTTTTTTTTACTCACTCGTTATTAGGGGTGGTCTGGCTGAAAGCAGTTGGCAATTCCTGGCAACATCCCATCTAAACCCTGCGAGGCCTGGGCAGATTTCCTTCCACGACGAGATATTAACTGTACAGAGTGCACAGAGCATTTCTAAGTATAGAGTGAATATACAGAATATACAAACACCCCCGAGGCCGCGCTGGTGCCAGGACCGTCCACGTCACCTCTTCCTCTACAGCACGCACAGAGCAGCCTAAGCAGTGCCCAGCCCACCGCATGGATGGGGCAGCCAGCCTCACGTGCCCCTAAGCAGGCGGATTTCCCTCTTCTCGGCCTGTGCCCATCAACAACCTGGAGCTTTGGCCCCAAATCCGCGCAGGCCATCACCACATATTTCCCTTAATATGGCATTTGCCCTTCAGCCTCTGTGACGCAGTGCAACAGCGGGTTCCACTGTGCTAGCATGTGTTGTGCCCAAAGGTCCTTCTCTTTTTTTAAACACAGAGGATCTTGAGTCTTCAAAGCTCACTACAGACCCCGCACTGACCGAATAACCCTCCGAAGGAGCTGCAGGCGCCCGGGGTTCCCACGCGTTCAGTTTGGGCAGCTCGGTTAAACACACCAGACGCCCAAACCCGAGTACAGCCAAGGAGGGTCGGCAGGAAGCACTGAAATGTCCCGCCAGAACAGGGACATTCCCGCAGACCCGTTCCCCTCGCAGCCCTCAGCAGAAGGGATGGGACGGGGCTCACCCTACACCAGGCCCCGGCCCCATCAAGCACCACGTTTGACACAGGGCTTTCCAAGGCAACGCTGCAGAGACACACCAAGATCAGCAGGAGTGCTGTTTTGGCGTGGAATCAAGTCAGAGCTCAGACGGTCTACAAGAGGCTGAGCTTACAGATTTTTGAAGAAAAGGGAAAGAACCGTAGGCTGAAAGTTACTGCAGAAGTGCACACAAATACAGATCGGTGGGTATGTTTTAGCTGTGCCGTCCCTTAATGGGAAGCAAAAAAGCATCCAGGAGAAGTGAGCCATCTCCATTCTCCCTTCCACATTAAACAAAAATGAACTTAGAAGTTGCAGTGCAAGAATGCAATCCCCTACCCACTGCTTGGAGGCCTTCCCTCGTTCAATCTGCAACCAGGTTTCTCGGTGCTTTTCTACTGAACCTGGCCTTGCTCAGTGCTCGGAACAGAAGTTAGCAGAGCAAGGTGCTCTTGCTGTTCCCCGAGGGAGCTCTGTGATGGAAGAATTGTAAGCCAGCTTACAAAGGGATCTGAGAGCGTGATGTAGGCAAATCCCGGTGCTTGACTGCTGTGATCCACAGCTGAGCTTATTACGAGGTGGATGAGAAGGACTAATGTGGGGAAAACACGCAAGAAGAGCTGGGAGCCAGTTCTGCCCCTTTGCTCTACACAGAAGTCCTGCAGAAGAACGTAGCAGATGTGTGCCTAACACTGTGCAAGCAAGGAACTGGAAGGACCTCAGTTTGTCCTGCAGTCCATATCATCTACAGTGTGAACGCCAGCCAAATTGTGCAATCCACGGGATCCCGGCCATGTGATTTCCTTCAATCTGGATGCAGAGGCCTTGGCCCTACGTTTTCCAAGTGCCTAAGTTCAACACACAGCTGGGTCATCTCTGGGTTGCAGAGAAGACCTCGCTGTGTATGCCGTGTGGGTGGCAAAACTCCTGCTTTCTTTTGGTGGCTCTTTTGTCCGTTCACCTCCAACACTCCATAACGGAGCCTGTTCTATGATCTGCAGCTTGTTCCCTGTCCAGGGGACGTGTCATTGGGCTCCTAAAGCCTCGGCTGCTGCCCATGGGAGCACCGCAAGCTCCCTTGGCAAGCTCTGCTGCCAGTGCCCGCCACCGTGCACTGGACTCTGCACATCAGGGTTTACCTACGGGCTGCCTCGTAGGGCAGCTCCAGCCCCAAGGAGCAGCCCCGGAGCGTGCAAACCTGCACGGGAGGGCACACGGGGAAGCAGCGGGGCGGCTCGCTGCATCCCCGCCGATGCTACGGGAGCGCAGGCAAGGAGAACACGTAGTAAACAGCACGGGGATACTGCTGTTTACTCGGCGGCTTGGCCGTGTAGGTGGTGCCATCCTGTTCTCAGTCAAATCACGGTGACTTGCCGACTGGGTTGGGCTGTGTTATAGTGAGAATTGATGGTTTGTTCCTGTAGAAACAGAGGGAGCTGTTCAAAGAAACAACACCCTATTAGTTGTGAGCAGATTTAACACCCCTGCAAAGCTGCCATCTGCCACCGAGGAAGGGAAATTCAAGCGAGATGCCGGAGACAGAGGAAGGTGCCAGGGCCTGCTTGCCCCTTGCTTTCTGTTTTCCCCCTAAGCAGCGACTCGTTCCCGGTAAGCATTAGGGGAAAAGAAAGCTGACGCCGAGTTCAGGTGCCAGGGAATTGAAAGGGCATTGCTATAACTTCTTGAAAATGAGTAACTGTTGGGTTCGTTTGGGGGCTTGCGTTTGTCTGCGGTAATTGCCAGACTTGAGGCTATAATTAGCTTTTCAGTTCCGTGTAGTTATGCAGGGGGAAAACAGTGCTTAAAAGAGCATGCTTTCCCTGTTGCTCGCCAAGGGCCCGTGCCCCACGCTGCTGCTCCCTGGTGACGCTGCCAGCGCCCCGAGCAGCACAGGCCATCGCTCCCCGTCACTTCATGGCCAGATTGCCCTGCCTAGGGGGCTGCCAGGCTGCAGCCGGAGCGGGGCGTCCACGGCTGCCCTGGGACCTTATCCCTAAGCTGGAGGGACGGGAAAAATGCGGCAGGAATTACCATGCCTGCTTCCCTTCCCGGGGATGCGCTGTGCCCAGCGGCCTACCAGCCCAGAACTGACCTCCACGATCATGTTTCAAATGCCTTTTCTCTCATCCAAAGCAGACAGCATGGTGGGTATAAGAGTAAGTAAGCCAGAACCTGGTGTCATCAGCTCTCCCGCGTGTTTGCGAGGTGAAAAGGATAAGCAGACCGGAAAAGAACACGCAGAATATTCCAACCCCATCCCCATAAAACACACATGAACGTCTGCAAACCTGCCAATTCGCCAGTATGCTCAACAAGTTAACATCAGAATTTGCTATAAGGAGCTGGACCAAACTCTGACCGTAATCAAGGTGACACTCTTTACGAGAAAAGGGATGGGCAATTGCACAAAGATAGCAGCTATTCACCATTATTAGTAAAATGTTTAAGGTGACTGCGTCGGATGTGTTCATCTCCTGTGAGCTTAGGTAATTCCAATATGCAACGTTACCGTGTACGATTCCCTTCTCCATGATGCCCCTGCTCAAACTGCTGCTCGACTCTTTGCCCCTTCAGTACCTGAATGTATTCGTGTCCCAGGATGAGGCAGTGAACACCACGAGCACAGGGAGGAAAGAGGAGAGATTTTCTCTCCTAGCGTTTCAGGAGCAGGACAAGGGAATTAGCTCATTCCTTACTCTCCTTCTCTCCCTGAACCGTGTTCTAAGATTAGTTACTAAGCCAATTTGTGCTGTGGTTTTCTGTCTGTAGAAAGAGCTAACGACTACCTGAGAAGGGGCTATGGAGTTGAACCTGTGACACAGTCTGCAGCTCTCAGAACAGGGTGCACAAATTAGGCTCCCCTTCCAGTTACGGGAAATTAAAATGTAGCCCTAACCAAAACACTGTCTCTTTAAGTCATTAAATATGTAACTCCAATACAGACACACTTAAATAAATTATTTAAAGTTATTTCTAGTTGCGTGTGGGAGGTAAGTGGGAGATGAAGTTGATACTTAGTGGTTGGAGCAGTCTTTAGCCTTTATATTTCTCCCCACTTTTGCACAAGCATTTTTTTTCCTTTCAACTCCTCTGTCTGATACAGACTAATGAGCCGGCTTTGATCACACTCCTGGGGGGTGCAAGACTTGATTTTAGTTGTAGAGTTTTCTCAAGCCGCTTCATGTTGTTGAAAATGTCAGTTTTCAACAGCACAAAAGCGGTTTCTTTCTTTCCTGTCAGCGACACGATGACAGACATGATAAGATGGACTTCTCACTCTTAAGATGGCATTTGAGTCTCTTGGCTTTCATGCTCTTTATTGAAAGGTTTAGACCTCTCATTTTCATGTGATCCTAGCTGCTTTTTCGTGAAACCTCATATTCATATAACCCATACTCAAAAAGAGTCCTCACAGCCCTATTACAGCACTGTTCCTCAGTGAAAGCCAACTTTGGTGGCCGATTTCTGAACAAATTGGTACAAACGTGGCTGCTTCAGAACAGAGTAGAATGCATAAACTCAATCCAGAATTTTCCTCTTTTGCCGTGCTCCTTGACCTTTTATTTCCCATTGTTAAAAACTGTTGGGTAGGAAGAGAATTCGGCATTTTGGCTTTTGATGCAACAGAAGGGAGTTCAGCCCTTGCACTTGGTATGAATAAGACTTAGTTTCAGAGAGAAGGAGGCCAAGAGCAATGCTAGAGAATGACAAGATGCACTTCTCAGAAACGACCCGATCGGGGGGGTTCCAACAGCACCGAACAATGCAGCAGGCGAGAGGGAGCCTCGTGCCAAGGGCCCCGTGCACCGGAGGGCCCCTAACCCAGCCCCAGCTCAGACACGACCACTGCAAACGCAGTGGTTTATCCAGCCTTGCACGCCGTTATATATGAGAGCTCCTCATAGCTCCCTGTGCTGCCATGGGCACTAATAACGCAGATGGTGGCCAGAGCAGAGCCCTCCTGTGCCCCCAGGTCACGGGCTAGGAAGGGACATTCACACGTATATTGATGGCACCTACTCCAAAGGGCCCTCTCCAAGCACCCCCTTTCTGTTGCTGCTGCAGAGCTGTTTTCTCTGCCCCACCTGACGTGTCTCCTTAGCATGTAGGATATTCGCAGGAGGGTTTTACTGATTCCGGACAAAGAAGGATCTCTCCCATCCTCAAACTGTCAGTCGCTGCTGGAATTAGGCTCCAACTCGTGCTACTGGGTTTGGCTCTTCTTTTTGGTTTGTTTGCAGAGTTTGGCTGTGACTAGAGCTTGAATTGCAAAAATACCACATGCACCAACTGAAAAAACCCACTGTTCTCAATATTTCCTGCCATGAAGAGCCAGATATTCTGCCTCCCTTGCTTTCCTTCCAACACAGCCATGTAGGCTTGTATGGTTGTAATAATTTACGTGGAAAGGGGAGGACTGGAAGAGCACCCCCTAAACCTGTTGCCCATCTTGCCAGCACGTGTGGGATCCATCCCAGGGATGCTCAGGCACCTGAGCAAGAGGCGCAAGCAGAGACACGGGGCCATGTAGAGGGTGACTCGGATACTACGTGGGCCCCACACAGGTCGCCCCCTCCCCGTGTGCACGATGGCAATGGGTGGTTCTAACCTGCCCGCTGCAGCAGCACCCAACACGTGTGAGCGTGTGTGTCACCCCTGAGCCGGTGATTCACACGTCTCGGGGCTCATTCATCCCTACACGAGCGACGTGCAGAGAATGCCAATAGACACGTACGTGGTTATTTGGTACCTCCTATCTTCCAGGAAAGCCGGGGGCGAAGGGGAAGGGTGAAAATGGACAAGTAGTAGCATTATTCTGAAGCACGTGCGAGCGTCTCTCACATTCATATGGAGAGGGGGAAAAAAAAAGAAATCACAAGATGGTGGTTAAATAGGTCTTTGTGTAGTTTTTATCTATGCTTTTCCACTCTGAGTCACCATCATTTTCATGCTGTCTAACAGCGAGCCCCGAGTTGATGCTGCCTTCTATTCCATTCAGGGCAGGCCGGGAGCAGCAGCCTTGGGGAGGCTCATGCAGCCCTGGCCGCAGCAGCTAATGGCTCCTAGAATAACTGTCAGCAGAGGATTGTGTTAGAAAGAGCAGCCGTTACCAAAACGCCTTTTCGCCTGCGGCATGCGAGAACAATACAGCTATTGTAGCGTAGCCACAGAGCCTGGCACACGGATAAGCCTGAAAGGGAACCGCGTTTGGTTTGTTACGGAAGTGCTGGAATGCATTGAAGGGTTATTGTTTGCCTGCTTTGGAAGCACATTCCACCTCCTCTGCAAACAGTATCTGCAGCCCTGGGGTTAAAGGCGGCAGGGAGCTTATTCATTGTGTTGCAGGGAGGTTATTCATTGGGGTGCCCGAGACAGGAGGCTGTTCTTAGGTGGCTTCCATCCATCACCTCGCAGAATCTAGAGATGGGTCATCTTCTCTTAATTATTTCTAATAGGCGCCTTATGGGGGGGATGAGGATTAAGAAACTCTGAGTCATATGCAAAAGGTGCTTGTACAGCTCGAGTTACCAGAACTTCCCCCTCAGCTCTGCTGACAGCCTGGAGACCACACTATGAATAGCTTCTCTCGGGACTGCTTCTCTGCTTTCCCCAAGTACTAATTGCAAAGTATTGTCCTGTTACTGCCCGACGGTGCTGCTGAGGGATCCCGAGTACCGCCCTGCAGACGCCACACATTACAGGACTTGACGGTGCGGGGGGAATTACAGCCTAAATCTACAGCAGAGGAGGACACGGCATGCCCAAGAGAGACAGCAAATGGGTGCAGGGAGCAGAGGACAGGAGCGCCTGCAGCAGGGTGCATGCCTTGGACCTACAACTGCTCTCACGCCTGGCTTCTGGACAGCACCGTGCTGTCCACAAAGGCCCTAACCCGATCCCAGTGAGCTCCTCTCTGTCCATCGCCCGTATCAGCGATGCCGACGTCAGGGTCGGGGCCCGAGTTCATAACAAATTATTATCTCCCAGCTTTTACTGGCCTCTCTCATTCTCCTGCAGTTGCCAAGTTTAGTGCTCCCAAGCAGCAGCAATCACCCTGAAACACTACTGCAATATGCGGTGGTGATGTAAGGAGATGCAACAATAATCGCTGATTAAAAAGGAAGAAGGAGAAGAACAAGAGCTAGTGGCAGGATTGCTAAATGCTGATCAATGCTCTGAGACAGCCTTTGATTTCTTTAATTAATTATACATTCCCTCATATTTTATACCGCTGTAGATTTAATTGGACTCCTTATTTTTAGATAACTACAGTGAGAAGAAGATAGGCTGGCAGCTTTCAGAAGCGCAGCTCTACCCTAATTCTGCCTCGACCAATACCGCTGGGAGAAAAATCAGGCTAATGCTGAGCTTTTTTGAACAGTCTCGTGCTCTTGATGCAGCTCAGCACACTGCGTGTTTATTTTTGTCGCAGGATGGAGCTCAGTGTGTGCACACAGCAATCCATGCAGAACTGTGCTCGCCGTTTGCACACATCCCAGAACCTCACTATAGGAAAGGACACGTTCTCATCAACAGAAAATGACACTGAGGTCGACACCCACCCACAGAATTTGCCTGTACATTACATTAGCCTCACGCTATGCCCTTTATTTGTACCCCAGGCCAAGCGTCCACCACCAGGCTTTGCAGAGATAT
Source organism: Eudromia elegans (assembly GCA_003342815.1). Lineage (NCBI taxonomy): Eukaryota > Metazoa > Chordata > Aves > Tinamiformes > Tinamidae > Eudromia > Eudromia elegans. The sequence continues at coordinate 667,134 of PTEX01000225.1, read as the reverse complement.
ACGTGTTAAACATCATCTGCACAGGAAGCAGGTAGGAACGCGCCAAGTAAGGGCTGTTTTAGCTGCAGTTGGAAGTTGTATATTGCCCCCGATGAAAGGGAGCCGGGCACACGGAGCAGAAGGCACCTGCGCTCGCCTGGTAATCAACAGGTCACGGTGCTTTCCTACCGCTGCTTGCCAGGGGTACCTGGTGCTTGCCTACCCCTGCTTTGTGCCTTCGCTGCAAGGCAGGGGCAGTTAGCAGAAGCAGAGCCCTTCAGAGAACAGGGACGGGCTGCGGCAAGGCTGCTTATCTCACTTCCACGTGCACGCCAGCGCAGTCCCGAGCACGCAGGGCACGGGATAGGTGAGCCAGGGACCAGCTGTACAACACTTGCATCATGGATAATTTTAGAAACACACCCCTACATCAGTGCTTATGCTGCAAGGGGGCGAGATGCACCCTGTGAAAAGGAGGTGACGGGGACGGCGTGTGCCTGTCTAATGATACCTGCCCAGCAAGATCAGTGTGGACAACAAGGGCTTCAAAGGCAGCACCCCAACCGTGCAATGGGACGGGAGAAACGCTGCAGGGAAGAGGCTGCCGTGAGCTGCTGGGGCAAGGACAATGTTCCCCGCTCCCCAGCACCTTCCCGGGAACATGCAGGGGCAGTCGCTGCCCACAAACACACACAAGCGCTCAAGCAGCCGCTAGGTCACAGACTGGGGAGCTGTGGCTGAAATGGGCAGCTGTGTTGCCGGCCGCTTCAGCAACCCGTGGTCACAGCGTGGGGTGCTGTGGGGCCGCTTCCCCTGCAAGCCAGAATGCCCCAACCCCTGCTCTGGAATAACGTTTCCACGCGTGCTCTGCAGGGGAGCAGGTAGCTCGTGCTCATACCTCACTGAAGTCTCTGAGAACATGCCTGGAGCTAAGCGTACACAGAAGCACACCCTAGCATAGGGATCAATACTCAAGCCAGGTCTCACTGAGGTCTTCCCGATTCAATGCTCCATCCTCGGTCTTGTAAACCGCTTATTGATTGTGCACACAGTAGCGCAAACAGTAGCAAAGGCAGAGAGCATTCAGGACCGCAGAAGGGTGGGAAGGAGACCCAACAAGCTACCCCACAGACTCAGACCAGAGCTTGCCCTCTCACCTTTGTTCTAATGGAAACTTTGACATCACCTATAAGTTGGTGTTTAACCGCATAGCTCAAAACCTCTGGGGGAAGAAACCTCTTGTCTTGCCCAAAACTGGAGCTTGCAGATGCAAACACAGTGTCGAGGTGTTATTTCAGGCCAGACTAAGTGAGAAAGGTGCCTTATCCCTTCATTCCTTAACCCTGCTTTCCCTCACTACCTCAAGCACGTTGGGCTTCTTCCCCAAGTCTCCCATACCAACGTTGATGCAACTTGAACCTACCTATATGGCAAGAAACAGCACACAAGGAATATTTATGTCTTTTGAAATACTGGTAGCATTGTAAACAACAAGGCTTAAAAGATTTCCTAAACAGCTCCCTAGAGCAGAAGACTATTTTGAGCCACTCTTTGCCTTTAACCCAACTATCTGGGCACCCCACCCTTCTTCCTTCCACCTTCCTTAATTTCTTAGACTTCCTTCTGGTTGCTTTGTGTGAGTCTATTTTAGGTGTGAGATCATGGTGAGGTTCTTGCTGGGCATCCACTTCTCATTTTCAGTCTCTGGGGTTTGCCTTTTCAGCAAAGTGGCGAGTCCATTTGCCTATAAAATATCTAAGTTCCCTCCTGATAAACAGACGTGGCCAGTAAGGATGAGAAAAAACAACTCCATGAGATGATAAAAAGGTATTAGAGTGAATTTATGTGAGTTCTCTGAGGAGAGCGAAGGAATGCAAAGACTTGGCACTAGTGCAAGGAATAGGGAATCAAGCTGGCTGTGGGATATGGTGTCTTAACTCTCCAGTCTCTGGCACGTGGATGTTCCGACTCATCTCAAAAGGTCACTGCTTTGATATTAAGCACTGCCTTGGACACCACGTTGCAGATATTGCCAGGCTGCTCGTGCAGCCTCCCTGCGGAGCTCCCTGTCAAGCTCCCGCCTACGTTTAGTTGTGATGCGCTGCCTTCAGCTCCCAGATGGGAATGAATGGACACGGTGAACGGTTTGGCTGGGCAGCCCCAGCCCGATGCTGCACCTTCTGCTAACAGCCCTTGGGAGCACTTGGTGTTTGCTCATTCGTGGCCAGTTGAGCACACATTTCACATCCATCGCTTGCTCTTTGGCTACACCTCCACGCAGCACGAGCCCCGGCTCTGCGGGCACCCAAAAGGAGCTGAAACCACAGGGCTCCCACTGCTGATGGAGGAGCAGGGCATCCAGAGCTGCTCCTGTCACACTGAGACTTGGTCCCAGCTCCAAGGAGCAGGGGGCCTGGGTAAGAGCCCAGGGTGACCGGCTGCATGGAGCAAGAGCCTTCCGGCTAGTTGTGCAACTGCGCCGCCCCCAAACTTCCTGTTTTGAAACCCCAAGAAGCTGGAAAATGTTAACACTGGCACTTTAAAGTGCTATTGTGGCATTTTTTTTTTCTCTTCTTCCTAAAGATCTGCATAAGAGTAATAAAAATTCTCACTCTGGAAGGGCGAAGGGGGACTGGCTCAAGGAAGTGGGGATGTACAAACAAGTGCACGTCTCGGAGCAGCCTCCGAGGCAGGCAGAGCATCCCCAGCACCATCTTCCCTCTTCCTGGACTTGGTCCTGGCTCCTTTTCCTTGTCACATCCGAGCTGCCCTCTGCGCATTAGGAGGATGCATGACGTGCTCCCCTGCCAGGAGCACTTCTTGGCCTTATGGCAGCCTACGGCCTCGCCATTCCAGCCATGGAAACCTCACCCGGGAGGAGAGGGGACAGATGGAGAGGCAGGTGCCCGCGATGCACGTGCTCCGCCGAGCTCGCAGGGCACCGAGTGCCACCGACAGCCACCTGGCCCATCTCGCTGCGGCCGCCAACGCTGCCAGGAGGCTGCCCGTGATGGGCAGAGAAGGGCACAAGAGGCCCTAGGCGCAGGGAACAGAGCTGCTGCACATCTCTGTCGCACCCCAAGGCACTTCTGTACGGGCAGAACGGCACCTAGGAGGAGGAACGCCTTCTTATTCCCCACCAGCATGACAACCGCTTCCTTTGCTGCCTATCAGGCAACTCCAGATGGGACCTCGGAGCATGCAGAAACCTCTCACGTGGCCCTTACCAAGGCATCGTCATCCGGGTTAACTAAAAGTTATTAGCAGTATTGGAATAAAAGCTCCTGTTCTCCCGCACTGTCCTAACCATTTGAATAACCAAATCCTGGTCACTGTGCAGGTGCTGCCTTCTCATACAGCTTTGCTGAGGAGCCTAAGTGTCCCTCTGCACAAGTCACGGTATTTCAGAGACCGCTAGTCTTCATTGCAGTGCAACTACACGTCGAGGTTCATGTGTATATAAAAAGGAAGCGAAATAAGATGCCAGACAACCAATATAATCCAAGACAAAACAAAAAGCGAAGAAAAACAAAGTAATGATCTTAAGAAAAACTTGTCATTTTTTTTTAACTACTTGAAGCTGGCCACTGCAGTGACTGAGAGTAAATAATAGTAATATCGATGTATTTTTGTAAGAGCCCATAAAGCTCCCAAGCTACTCAGAGACCTATCAAACTGTGTAAATACGTGGAGAACCTCTATCTCAAAGGCCTTACAGCCTAACTAAACAAAGGGAGTTGATTTTCCTTTTGAAGTGACCAGAGAAGGACGGAGGAATTTTGATGACGTGTGACCAGATCGGCCAAAGCACCTGAGTGCCATCCAGCTAGCAACTGGGAACCCGAGAGTTAGGACACCTCGGACTATGCTGTAAAATGCTCAAGGATTACTGTTTTAAAGGAAGTAATATCCTGTTTCCTATTTAAACTGTGCTTCTCTGAAAAATGTCAAATGGCTGCTACATTCTTCTCTGTATCCTGGATGCTTTTTACGAGGCTGCACTTCCCTCTTTTTCCCTTTAACAAGCTGGCTGAGCCGAGGATTAAGGAATGACTTGGTGCACATGTGCTAATGTAGCAGAAAAATCCACCTTCAAAATCTTACGTAACTAAGAAAGAAAGGAAGAACACATAGAAGACACACGCTCAGGCCCTCACTCTTTGCACTTAAAAATAGTTGTCATCGTCATGGGGCCGGACTGCACTTTGCCAGCTGGACCGTCCTCTGAATAAACAATAAATTCTGGAAAGGAGCACGGCCCAACGGTACGCTGCCCGGAGCCACTTCCAGCAGGGTTTCCCATTTCTCCTCCTTTCCTATCAGTCGCCTTCGGTATTCGGTAATTGGGAGCATGCGCAGCACAGCTTGGGAAGGGGCAGGAAGAGACTCCCGAGCCTTATCACGCCGGCAGGCGCCCTCTGTAAATATTTGCGTGACCTACGGGATGCGGCACAGCCTGAGATCTTGCAGCCTCCGAGCACTCGCGCCGATCCCCGCGCGCCTCCCCGAGCTTGGCGCTTCGGAAAGCTTCAGAAAAGCAACACATGTAACCCCCACCCTAATCAGGAACTTGATCCCTGGTGATAACTTCACATCCTAGCCTATTTATAGAAGTCAGGTCACCCAAATGAGAACAGAAACAGTATTGCATGGGTTTTGGTGAGCATTCTGAGCATTCGGTATTCAAAGCAACACATTTGAATAACCCATTTGGACCATCTGGAAAGAACAACTCACCGTCACTACATTTGCTTGTACAGCACATAAACAACTCCAGAGACAATCAGCAAATTATTTCAAATTTGGATATTTTTTCCCCTATATCAAATAGTCCAACAACTGCATGGACAGAAGCTTTCCTTGCAAAATTCTTCTTCGCTGTGGAATTGTTTACTGAGAGCCTAAAATAGACACAGCTCCACTACTGCACTCTTATTTGGATAAGTAACCTGGTGAAAACGGAAAAAATAAAGGAATCCGTAAAGGTTGTTGGATGGTAGTTTGGCAACGAGAACACAACAAAGTTAGCAAATCTGCTGTTTGCAAATAACACTAACAGCTTGTCTTCACACACTGCAGTATGACAGGAATCGGGCTGAGGACCTTCTGCACCAGAGCAGAGGCCGCCATGGAAGCTAAAGGGGTCAGGGACTCTTAGGCTTCCAACCTGGACCCCATCCGAAAACAAAGCTCCAAACAGTCACTGGAGCTGCCCCTAAAAATGGCCTTTTCTCCTCTTGTCAATCCCTGGAACCAGCCAGTGCCTTGAGGCTGTTCTTATACCACAAGTCAACATGAAGTGAAAAAAGAAAAAGGTTTTTTTAGATAGATATATCTATTTAAATAGATATTTAAATATATATAGACAAGCAAGCAAAAATACAAGTGACTACTTAGTAATCCTAATAGAAATGTTCTACTTCGCAGCGTTCCACTTTCAAACCACCTCATCTGGCATTAAGTATGATCCATAATTCCTATCTTACCACGTCAGGGAGCTTCAAAGTAAACCTAATGATAACGAAAGCCAAGTTCTTGCATCGTGTTTAAAGCCATTTCCAACAAATCTTTATTTATACAGCTAAATAATTTATGGGCCAAAGACTTTGAGCTCCTGGAAGCGATGAATTCGTCCCCCCAAGGAGTTCTGCTCCTCGATAGGAAGCTCGCCTAGGCTCGAGGCACGTAGGAAGGGGCAAGATATCATCATTGCCCTCTCGGGCAGGCGGCATCCCGGCCGTGCTCTGTCTCAGTCTGGGGGGCAGCAGGAGCAGCACCCCTGCAAAGGGAGAGATCCGGTACTCCGGAGTGGCACCGGTTCTGCTCTGATACCTCCCACGTTGAGCTGGGAGGCTCCCAAGCAATACTGGGTACTCGTTAACTAGCCGTTCAGTGGGGGAAGGCTTGCCTTGGGACTTGACGTTGAAGAATGGCACAGGGAGGCCTTTGAGGCTGGAGCATCAAAAAATACCATTTTTCATGGCAGCTGCAGTTCCTGCAGCTCTTTTAGTACATCCTGCAGTTCCCAAGCTGTGGTTCAGTGTACCATCCCCACTACTTTCTCTTAAGAATTGCTATTCTCTATTTAGTTAGCTGCTATTAAATATCTGACCTGTGCTGTAGCTCAGAGGCAGCAGCAGTTGAGAGATGGAGGATCTGGGTGGCTCAAGGATCTGCCAACGTCCCCAAAAGCCTTTCACCTCCTGTCTGAGTACAGCTAGAATCATGCATGGCCAGAAAGGTGTGATGGCAGCTTAGCACATTCTGAAAAATAAGTTATTTTCAGCCTTTTTTTTTCCATTCCCTTATCACCAAATCGTGTCTCAACCGCTAGCCAGGGTACGGCCAATGTTTGGTGGCCGCCACCGGCGTGGCGGAAGCCCTGGGCCTGGTTTGAGCTGCCCGCTCGCACCGCGCCGCGGTGGGACCTGCCCACGACCATCGCGTGCAAACGTCGCAGCCTCGGGTGTTTGCCCCGGAGCAGCCCCGGCAGCTGCAGCACGGGGAGGAAGGCTCCCAGCTTCGGGCTGCGGGGCACAGAGGAGGCACTGGAGCGAGTCGGCGCCTGCCCTGCTATCCCCCCTCATCACTGTGCTAACACTGAAGGAAAAAAATAATAAAAAAAGGTTCTTTAGCCTCAAGTACCACGATGAAAATATATCTTGCCTTTTGTTAGCATTATGCAGCATTTCCCCTTCCAATGAAAGTTTAATTGAAAGGGGAGTTTCTGATCCCCATGGAAGCAATAGGCACCTTATGAATCATGAATAGAAGTGCAGGGAGCCCAGCTTAATGTTCCCTAACGCCCTTTTGGGGTCCAGGGAGCACAAGGACAGAGAGGGGGCTGCAGTCCATTCCAGCAGAGCTCTGTTGTGCTGTTTGTTCCAGGGAAACATCAACTCATTAGGCGAGCAGCTCAACACGGGTGGGTGGCAGAACCGCCCATCCTGCTAGATTGTGCGGGGCTCCTCCAGGACCTGCCCTGGGCTCTGGAGAGGGTAAATAGCGAGCGAGAGGCAGCTCCTCTGCCCTCGCTTTGTAACATAGCGAAGAAGAACGCTGTCCGGACCAGGAACGGCCTTGCGGAAGGCCGGCGCTTGGACCAGCGCTGTGCCGAGCTCGCAGCCGCGCTGGCCGAGAAGGGCAGCGAATGCTTCGGGAGGAAGCCTTTTCATAATCGCACATTTGCAACACGGCCCCTTTCTGCAGCATTATCTTTCTGCCTTCCTCTTACTCTCAAAATGAGCAAAGATATGTATATTCAAGGGGTGGGGAAGCCGGAGCAAACTGAAACACAGCTGAGTCAACAACACGTGTCTACCAGCAAGCGGTAACTTTTCATATTCCCGCGTGGTTATTCCAGCGCCTTCCCAAGCCGTCACGGATCAGCACACACCGGCACGCCACGGCTTCCTGCTCCATGGGAAACCTTGGCACCTGATGCCGAGGCGAGGGGCCGACTTGTGCCCCGAGGCCCTATTGTGTCTCTCCCTTTCTGCCTCCCTTGTTCACAGATTTGCCTATATAAACATTTACGCCTGTTGGATTCTGCTTGTCCTGGCAGCCCCAGCACTGCAGGGCTGAGCCAACGCAGAGCCACGGGACAGCACCGGTGGCTCCCCTTGGGAAACATCCCTGGGTAGAAAAGCACTGGGTTGCGCACGAGTTTGCTCGCTACCCGAAAGCCTCGCCCTGCACAACGCTGCGCTGCCCTGGGTGCAACAAACCGTGCAGAGCCCTCCAAGGGAGGACGGTGCAGAAGCTGCGCACAGATCAAGGGCTGAGCAGAGCCGGTCGCGCAGGGATGCCAGCAGCGAAGGCAGGGCTTTGTGCCCCCTCGTGGCAGCCGCCCTGCTCTCCCCAGCGCTGCCGGCCGCGCTTTTGCCATGGTTCCTTTAAGCCAAGCTGCACCCCAAATTCCTGCATCTTTTCCATAAGCATCCCTAATATACAACACTATTCAGAAGGAATTAAGGTAGCACTTCGTATGAGGCTAAAGATGTCTGTCTTGTTTGGTTAATGCAGCAGACAGAGCTATACGTGCATCTCCTCCAGTACCACTGAAATCCTCTTTCTTTTGCCCTCTCCTCAGGCAAAAAGCCCTGGCCTCCACGGGTGGAAGAAGTGTTCAAGCAGCATGTGACTGGTTGGTATGAATAAATGTTGACAATAAGCTCATGCTATGTCTTTAAGGTATCGGCCACTGGAATGTGAAATGTTGTTAGAGAAGCTGTGTTAGTTGTTTAAATGAGGGCAATACCTGGAAAGCACTAGTAGAATTAGCGACCATGCAAGTGTTGCAAACAATAACCAAGCATCCTGTGGGACAGGCTGGGGCCTCAATAACAGCCAAAATAAAGGAAAGAGAGAGAAAAACCATGACACTGTCCATGCCACTGCCTTGACAGGACAGCAAGAGCTGCCTTGGCCAAGGGGTGCGTGCTTCCAGGGCTCTCCCTCTGCGCACACTGCGGGCCTCACAAGCACCAGTGCCCAGGGCAGATCCTAAGGGTCAATCTGAGGCCTGAAACTGGTTTTTCCTATGCAGTAACAGGCTGCAGGTGACTGCCATCTCTCCTCCTGACCCGTCAGAGCTGATGGTTTGCTACGTGATAGAAGAAGGGGAGTGAGGACAGGGCGAGCTGATGCTGCTGCCCAACAAAGGCCTCTCTGAGCTTCCATGTGACACCGCTGTCTCTCTCTCAGGCTCTTCTCCCACGTGGGCGACCCTTTCCTGGACGACAGCCTGCCCCGGGAGTACGTGCTCTACCTGCGCCCCACCGGGCCCTTGGCCCAGAAGCTCTCCGAGTTCTGGCAGCAGTCCAAGCAGATCTGTGGCAAGAACAAAGCCCACAACATCTTCCCGCACATCACCCTCTGCCAGTTCTTCATGGTAAAGCCCAGCAACTCCTACTGCTGCTGCAGTTGTCTGCAGGAACCAGCAGCACTAGACCAAGTTCTCCTCACCTCCAGTGCTGCCCAGCATGAGCATAGACCCTGTGGGAGGGTGAGGTCGGGAAGAGGACCTAGGGGTGCCTGGTGCTGCTTTTAGCACCAGGATGGGCAGGCAGCTCCTCACATTACCTAGGTCTCCCCTGTGTTTTTTTCCATGGTGGGATAGGAGCATCTGTCCCATTCCTTCCATTTCCCTACTGAGTAATGCGCTCTCATGCTTCTTCCCTCTACTCTCCTGCTCCTGTTGGCAGTGTGAAGACAGCAAGGTTGATGCCCTCACCGAAGCGCTGCAGGCCACTGTGATGCGATGGAAGTGCAAATTCCCTGCCCCTCTGCCCCTGGAGCTCTATACGTCCTCCAACTTCATTGGGCTGTTTGTCAAGGAGGAAAGTGCCGAGGTGCTCAAGAAGTTTGCCGCGGACTTCGCTGCCGAGGCTGCTTCTAAAGCCGGTGAGTGGCTGGGTGGGCAACCATAAATGCTCAGCACTTGGCCAAGGCTCCTCTATCCTATTGCACCCTTGCAAAGACATTCAAACGGAACAGCCTCAGGAAAGGCTCCAAGATATACTCCTCATGGAGGAATTCTCAGCAGAAGTGGCTCTCCTAACAACCTCCTTCTCAGAAAGGAGTGAGGAGAGAAAAGGAATGGTTTTCCTTCTAGACCAAGTATTTCCAAGCCATGCTGAAGCACAAGGGTCACTCAGTACACAGTAACCGTCAGTGTGGTAATGCTCTTTCTACTCATGTTTGGTTTGTCTGACATATCAAAAAAGAATTACTCTTACAATCAGCTGCCCTCCGCATGAATCAAGATATTTTATTCATGCCAACCAAATGCCTTATCCTAGAAAAGCCCTTTTAAATGACCATTGCCAAACAAACAGCAGTCTTGGCCCCGCTGCCTAGTTTCATTTCAGACACGAGGGTCTGTAGCACTACACTCTATTAACCCCTACGCTCATCTCTCAGCAGCCAATTCAAAGGTCCACTTTCTTGCTGCCCTACCCACGACAGGCCTTACAGATAGAAGCTCGTGAGGTTTACAGAGGGTTCTCGTGAAAAGCAGCGAGAAGGCTGGGCGCGCGAGAGGGGCTGGTGGGGTTCCTGTGCCTCGTCAGCTCACCCATCACCTCCCGCTCGCCCTGAGCGTCATCTCCTCAAAGGGAAGTTGACATTTGGCGGTTCCTTAACCTTTCAGAGTCGCTGCCGACGAGGCTCGGCGCTTCCTGCTCCGCTCATGAGCTGTCTCAGAGCTCTCCTCCGCCCTGCCGAGGCCCCTAGTCATTTTTCACCGAATTTCCAAGACGTCAACAGGGCTCTGCGAGAGGACCCCAAGTGTCCCGAGGGCAGAGCCGGGAACCCTACCCAATAGCTCTCAGGGTCTTTCAAGTCTCCCAGAACCAAGAGGCTCACTGCACGTGCTCCCCTCCCGTTTCCTGCACCACGAACCAGCAGTGGGGAGATAACCAGAGACAGCAGCCGGGGCCGGGAGGAGCTGCAGCCTTGCGAGGACAGCGAGTATTTCCCCTCAGGAGGGGCCCCGTACCCTCCATACCCAACCTGGCCGAGGGCAGCTCCCACCCCAAAACGCTACTCGGAAAAAGCATCAGCAGCTTCCGACAAGCTTTTCCCCCAAACCATGTAGCCCTGACTGCTGCATTGCAGTCCACAGCTTGGTCAGGTTATCGCACTAAGTCTCTCTCAGAAATCCAGAGCATTTTTTGTTCTTGCTAATGGAAAACAAGATAGATGATTTTGAAAAGCTATCCCGTGGCTGGCAGTTAAAGCCAAGTCTCTGAATAGCTGCAATTTTGACTGAATAATCAGTCAAATTTAATTGCAATTTTTGGTTGAATAAGCAAGAATAAATTACACACAAACAATGAATCCCATGACTTCCACTTCTGCTGGAACACTGCCAACATTTCGCTTGCTTTCACTTTTCTGCTTTCTTAAGTCTCTCCACGTTAGAGGTTCTTTCCCTGCAGAACCACTTTGGATCGCTCTCCTAACCAATTTCCATTCAAACAGCCGTGCAGCTCGGTGGGCGAGCGAGTAGCCCAGCTAACCCCCAAGGCTTGGCCCCCGCGCGCCGCGCAGAGCCCCACGGCGGCCGGTCCCTAACGGGCATCCTTGGGTTGCAGACGTGCACGTGGAGCCCCACAAGAAGCAGCTGCACGTGACGCTCGCGTACCACTTCCAGGCGAGCCACCTGCCCACGCTGGAGAAGCTGGCGCAGAACATCGACGTCAAGCTGGGCTGCGACTGGCTGGCGGCGATCTTCTCCCGAGACATCCGCTTCATTAACCACGAGGTAACTGCTGGAGGTGGTTTCAGGGGGTTGAGAAGCACAAAGGGAAGGGGATCTGGCAGAAACGCGGAGCGTTTCAGCTGCCTTTGGGCTCAGCAGTGCCACGGACTGCACGCACAGACACGGTGCACGGGCCAAAGGGATGCTGAGGATTTGCCTGAGGTCCTGCAAGCAGACTCGGCACCTAGACCTTCCACATCCCACCACACGTTAATCAACAGACCCTCTTCCCCTTTTGTGCTTTTTACTCACGCTACCTACACCAGCCACGACATGAGTCTTGTTTTTCGAGGCAACGGGTCTTTTTCCTGCAGGATTCATTAATTCTGCCAATGGCTCTTGTTCACCTATGCCCCCACCTCTTAACCTAACCTTGTTTATTTTAGTAAACATGAGGGAAACAAGGTGGTCACATCCTGGTATTGCCCGTTGCCCTTGTTAGCTAGTGCATTCTCAAGTACAGCTTTGCAAGCCACGTGTCGTAGATTCCAAGCTATTATCCCAGGACAGTGTCCCTGCCTTGTCCCTTCAAAGCAGTAGCACACAGGCAAGCCCTTTCTCACTGCATGCACAAGGGGCATCAGCAGTGGCCACTGGCCACCTCCCCAGAACTATCTTCCACATATTTAACGGGACATTTAAGGTGCACGCTTACATTTTTGCTCAGCCTAAATTATCATCCCCTCTTTCCCATCCTCGTTACCAATGTCATGGAATGAAACAAGAAAGAGAGAGTAAATAGAAAAAAAAAAAGAAAACTAAAACCAGAAAAAAAACCCTTTCCAACAGCAAGGAGGAAGGGGCAGGAGCTGTGCAGATGCTGCATTATAGGAGAGCTGCCTTGGCAAGGCTAAGGGTCTGCTATGGAAGTGTTCCTGCCCCTGCAGCGCAAGGCTCCTCTGCATTAACAATTCTTTCATTCATTTGTGCTTCTTTTTCTCCCCCAGACTCTGCAAGTGATCTACCCTTACAGCCCCCAGAACGACGACGAACTCGAGCTGGTCCCAGGGGATTTTATTTTCATGTCCCCGGTGGAACAAACCAGCACAAGCGAGGGCTGGATTTACGGCATTTCCCTTGCGACCGGCTGCTCCGGGCTGCTGCCTGAAAACTACATCACCAAGGCGGACGAATGTGGGACCTGGGTGTTTCACGGGTAGGTCGAGCGGCTCGGTCCAGCTCCTGTCCCTCGGCAGCTAGGATGGGCCTGGGCAGAGGAGCGGCTGAGGAGCGAGCGTCCACAGGCTGCTCAGGAGGCTGGTGGTGGGAGCATTACTTTGGATGGGGAGGTTTCTGGATGTAATTCCCTGGGAAAGGGATTGGGGTTCAGCAAGGTTTTCAAGATTTTTGCCAAGCGCTTCAGTGCCTCCCTGCTTTTGCTTCCAAGCGAATTTTGCAGAAGCTTGTGACTGGAGCTTCTTGATTTCCATGCCATCACTTAAGTACCAGTCACAACCTAGCTCTTGGGGGTAGGTGAGCACCTTGCCCGTGGCTTTGGAGGCCTAGCACATGTGACACGGTCGGTGAGGGATGGAGAGCGTGACGGGGGGATCTCAGCTTACGGGGTGGCTTCCAGGTGACTGCCAGGGACCCCTCCAAATCCTCTGTAACCCCAACAAGCAGATCAAGACATCGCTCATTTACCCCCCGTGTCTTGTCACCATCATCTCTTCCTTCCCCCATCTCCGCAATATCCCTTGGAGAAATGAGCACCACTAATCAGGAGCTTTCACACACCAAACACAGCAAACCTATATATCCCCAGTGGGTTACCAGCACACTTCATTCCTCTTGCCTTGCAAGAAAAGACAAGACCTCCAGCTCCCAGAGCTTAAAGAAATCTAAAGACACATGAGCCAAGTTAATCAGAGGGTTTGCATAAAGGCAGGACTTAGTTCAGACCCACCCATCTACAATCCAGGGCCCAAACAGCACGATTGTCCCTTCCTCCCCCCAAATTTGCCAGCCAAACGCACTCAGACCATCTTCTCTACTGGATTCTGCCTTTTTTTCTTTCTTTCAGCGCCTGGAAAGGTTTTGAAGCCTAAGCACTAGCATGGGAAAGAATTATTATCCCGGTAGTAGCTAAAAGGAAAGCCAAGCATTTTGTAACTGCAGCCCCTCTTTGTCCTCAGGCGAGCAACGAAAGGAAATGCCCTTTCCCTGGCTACCACTAAAGGGTATAAATCCTGAAGCAGAGCTTGCAATATGGAACATTTATCAGAAACATTATTACCTATCCGGAAACAGTCTCACTTTACACAGCAGCTTCCCACAGGGCACATGAGGCTACAGAAGACCGTTCGGTCAAGCAGTAGAGCAAGCTAAGAGCAGCAGTGCCCCGCTGCCGTCCAGACTGAGGTGTTCAAGGTAGCCTTGCCCTGGAGGGAGGAGGATGGAGAAGTGCTGCCCTAGTTTCGGATGCGAAGGTTAGCACGTAGTTCCTGTGCTGAAAAATCCACCTGAAAACCTCCCCCGAGAAGCACTTGCAGAGTATTTTCTCTTACTGGTTCTGTATATTAGTGGGCTACAGAGTCAAAAGAAGAAATCCTCTATCCTCAGCACACAGAGCTCAAAGAGGAAGTGGGAAGCCCAGAGAAGGTACAAGAATGCAGTTTCCCCAGAGGAGCCAAAAACCTCAAACATGCAATATATACACTTATATGCACTTAAAGACATATGGCAAAAGAAAATAGCCATCTTTCTATCTGTGGGTCCAGGACCACCTGAAATCCAAAGTTTGGAGGGGCTCCCTGATTGCTGTTCTGTTATCAGCAACGCCAGAAATATTCTCCCCTCCTCTTCCCCCGAGTGGACAGGAGCTGTACTGTAGCTATTACACAGCAGACTGTTCCAGCTCCTTTTAGCAGGCCAAAGCTATTTCTCGCCCCTTTAATAAGCCTCAGAGATCAGACTTGGCAGAGGAAGCAGGGAGCAGAGAAGCAATCCTAATTTTTCAGGCTATTTTGAGGCCTCGGTAGGTTTTTTCCACTCTTTCTTCCTCCCGTTTTGCAACAGCGGCTGGTTCATGTTCTCCGGGGACCCTTCTCCTCTGAGTAACGCTGAAGGGACAGTCCAGGAGAGCCGTTCCCGGCACAGAGCTGGGCTCCGCCTGCCTGTGCCGAGCTGGGCAGGCGCAAGCCTTTGGAAATCGCCTCCAGAGGATGCGCTACGCCTGGGGATGACTCAGCTGGGAGCTCCGCGGTCCCTGCTCTGCTTCGCTGCAGCGTGACAGGCACAGCAGGGAGGCAAGCGGCTGCTCTGCATGCCCCATGAGCCGGGGTGCCCCGGCCTCCTCCTTCCCTGCCCACCCCAGCAGCTCTAAACAGGGGGTGCCCATGGCCTCTGAGGAGGGGGTTGGAATGCCTGGAATTGTGCGGCACTTCCGCAGGATCGAGGGAAGAGAGGGAGCCACACAATGCTCGGTGCGGTCTAGGTTACTGTCCTTAGAGGACAGCCACGTGGGCAAAGCCACTGAGAAGGGAAGGAGGGCTGGGAGCTGACACTGCTGTCACGTCTCTGTCCAGCTGCTTGGCCAACAGAGGCACAGAGAAAAGGCAAGAACCTCATGATCCACTTTGTCCACTAATAGAAATGGGCGTGAGACATCCAGCCCCTGCTTGTGCTGATCTAGCCAAGTTTGTGTGTCAGTGAAGATGCGCCTGTGCGGGGCATCACACCCAAAGACTGCAGAAGCGTCCTTACTGAGCCCGAGGGCCCGCCTAGAGCACTCCCACAGCCAGATTCTTCCTGTTTTGGCAGCTCCTACTCCATTCTGAACACTGCACTGTCCCCATCCCTTCAAGCCTTCACTGATGGAGCCCTGGAAAGACGACAGCAGGAGGAGCAAGGACCCGGCGACGCAGGGCCACTCACCATCATCTGCCAGAACGTGCAGGTAGGGGGACAGCCCTTTGACACACATCACACACAGCTTGAATGGCAAGGGGGGCCACTACCCGGCTTGTCCCTGTCAACGTGGCCTGTGGTTTTATCTCACCGCTTGCACGGGAAGCTTCCAACTCTAGCAGTTTCTCAATGGTGCCATAACACACAGCTGAAGAGGAGATTCCCTGCCCACAAGGACCTTCTTACAGGAGGTGGGGGCAGCAGAGCCCCATTCTCTTGTCCCTCAGGCAGCTGAATGGCAGAGGACACCCTTGGTACCTGTATTTGCCCTAGGGTCAAAGTGGGAGATAGCGGGTCCTGACTCTCTTCAGTGTATTAGATGTCAGGAGGGCACTTGCACTCTCCTGGTGGTCCGGCATCCTGTGATGTTTCTTCCAGGGCCTGAGGATAGCCAGTCAGGCCGGCCCTCAGAAGCGCTGCCTCTTCGTCTGCAGGCACGGGGAGCGGATGGATGTGGTTTTTGGGAAGTACTGGCTGTCGCAGTGCTTTGATGCCAAAGGTGAGTCAGCTCCCGAGGGTGGTCTCGGCCTCCAGCTCTGGGCTCTGCCGCTGCTCTGGTAGTTGCAGCAACCGAACCGCTCCTCGACTTGCCCTCGCAGGAAGGTATATGCGCAGTAACCTGAACATGCCTCACAGCTTACCTCAACGAAGCGGTGGCTTCAGGGACTACGAGAAAGACGCCCCGATCACTGTGCTGGGCTGCACGCAAGCGAGACTCGTTGGTAAGTTATCCTCAGCAGACAACGGATCCGCCCCAGAGCCGTGGTATCTTCCTCCCGCACACCCAACAAAAGAAACAGACCGTGCAAGGCAGAAAAAACTAACCAGGTGCCCTGAAATAAGAGGATTTAGCCATTTCAGGCTTCCTTGCCAAGTCTCAACTTCCCTGGCAAGCCCCTCTTTTCAAGAAAGCCGTGTCTCATCCTGCTCAAGAAAGGGCAAACCACACAACCTAGGGCACGGAGTCAACAAGCCAGACCTCAGCAGTACAACTGCTAACCCGCTCCTTATTGCCCTGTAAGCGTGCCGCCCTAGAAGATGCCCTTACTGAAGTGTCACTGAAAAACGCAGCAGGGAACGAGAGGCACCTCATGCACACAACGATATCCCCATTGCTCAGCTGTGCGTGCCCCAATACCTAGCACAGCTCTAAAACCAACCCTTCACGGCCTCTGCCCTTCCCCATATACTTTGGATCCTGCAGACCCTGCTCGGCCCTTCCTCAGGGCTCCTCCCGCTCGCTTGCAGGTGAGGCCTTGCTCGAGACGGGCACCGTCGTGGACTACATCTACAGCTCGCCGTCGCTGCGCTGCGTGCAGACCGCACACTGTATCCTCAAAGGTAGGAGCTGCCACCCGGGTGAAAGGGGAGCTGGCATGGGAGACCCCGGCAAACATGAGTTCAGGGGGATGGTTATTCCCATGGCAGTGCAAACATACATATAAATATATATATATATACACACACACACAGAGTTATATATGGTTAAGTGCCTGGGTGCACCTGTATAACTGCAGCCAGATACTCATCTTTTCATACCTAGTATTAATCAAGTAACTACTTAGAGGACTATCAACTGACCTTTTAAAGATGCACAGTCGTGCCTACCTGCTCCTGAGCCACCTCGGTCACTCCGTGGTCTCTTTCCTCTTTTTCCAGGTATGCAACAAGAGAACAACCTGAAAATTCGCATAGAGCCAGGCTTGTTCGAATGGACCAAGTGGGTCTCTGGTAGCACACTACCTGCCTGGATACCCCCTGTGGATTTAGCTGCAGCTACTCTAAGCGTTGATACAACCTACAGGTAGCAGAAGGTGGCGGGAGGACAGGGGGTCGTGTTTCGGCTGAGGGTCGCACAGGGGATGAGCCCCTTGTGGCTCCCAGGCTCTGTTGCTTTCCTGTTATCTAGCCACGTGTCCAGCCTGGGTGTTGCCGGTATCACTGCAAACAAATGCGTGTGACCCGGTCCGGTCCAGAGGGAAACTCAGATCCTTTCCTCCAATCGCCCTGCTTAGCCGCTCTCCACGGTGTTCCCGGTGTATCACAGAAATGTTTTTAGCTGTGATCTGGGCCCGGAAAGGCTGCAAAACCAGCAGGAATGGTCACGTGGTGACAACGGGCATGAAGATCCTCCTGCTCTCCAACTGGTGGCTCATTTAGACAAGCCAGGCTCAAAGGGCTCGCACAAGGGAGGAAACCAGAGAGGTCGCACAGTGCCTCACTGGTGACCCTCTGTTCAGCTGTGGCTTCTTATGCATGCAGTTAGCAGCTAATAGCTGCCTCCAATAACAAGTCCACATTAGAGAGTGTTTTCCACCACTCTTGCTAGCTAACCGAGGTACCTTACTGCAGGAACAGTAAAGATACGAGTCCTGAGATTTAACAATTATCCTTAAAATTCCCCTAATAATTTGCAGAAGTGGTCCCGACACAAGAAGTGGCCCTGGAGATTTGAGTCAATAAGAAAGTTCAAGAAATGCATGCATTCGGCTGCACCACAGCTATCTGATAACTTCCTCTCTATTTACCTGCTGTCTTTTGTGCCTGCAGACCTCACATTCCTGTCAGCAAGTTAGTGGTTTCAGAATCTTACGATACATATATAAGTAGGAGCTACCAAGTAACAAAGGAAATCATCAGTGAATGTAAAGGCAAAGGTAAGTGCTACAGCTCTGGTACTCCTACCTAAGGAATGCTCCACGTTAATAAAACGTGTTTTTCTCCCCACACGCACCATTTCATGTGTTGTTAGAGGTGAAGCTGACCCTATTTAGCCCATCCGAATCACTAGCGCGATGTCAGGCACGGGGTCCTAAGGCCGGCCGTGTCCCTTGCCTCCTTCCAGGCAGCAACATCCTGATCGTGGCCCACGCGTCCTCCCTGGAGGCCTGTACCTGCCAGCTGCAGGGGCTCTCGCCGCAGAACTCCAAGGACTTTGTGCAGATGGTGCGCAAGGTAATGACCCGCGCGGCTTGCAGGAGAGCAACGAGAGGTACCGGCCCCTTCCCCAGGCAGGGCACACTGGGCTCCTGCTGTGCAATCCAGCCCCTTGCTGCATTGCACGCATCTCGGGAGTCATGGCACGGAGAAGCTCAAGTGCATGGCGCTAACTGCCCTCTCACCACCCCTGCTCATGGCCTTGCCGCTTCCTTGCTGTACCTCTTCCCACAGATTCCGTACCTGGGCTTCTGCTCGTGTGAAGAGCTGGGAGACACGGGCGTTTGGCAGCTTACGGACCCCCCCATCCTCCCTCTCACGCACGGACCGACCGGAGGCTTTAACTGGAGGGAAACCTTATTGCAAGAATAGGCGAAGCCACGAGGCCGAGCCCGACGACGGCCTTTCCAAGCACTGGAGAACTGCTCTTCTTTCTTGTGTTTATTGACAGTGGGGAAAATAGTCACCGTATGTTAAGTGGGCCATGCAAAAAAGCTGTTCTAGCATCTCTCTCAAACATAGTCACGCCGAAGTTCTCAGAGGCCCCCGGGCAAACACAGAGGAGCCTGCTCGGGGGGAAGAAGCATTAGAACCCGGGTCGGGGCTCTTGCACCGCAGGGAACCGCCACGCCGTCAGTAGCTCGGGTAGACTTGTCCACCCGATCAGACCAGTAACGTTCACTGCCTTCTGCACCATGTGAATAACAACTAGCACTGTGTCAAAGTAGAGCATTCTGAATGGTTTTTTTTTTTTTTTTTTACTGCTATTTTTTGCAGAGCATTAACAGGCTTGCTCAGGGCCGTGTGTTCACACCTTCCTCACAAGCAACCCCGCAGTCTCAGCACCTTTCCGAGGGCACCGTCACTTGCTGGAAAAGGCCAGCCCAGCTTTCCCGTCTAGGTGGTAGCAGCAGCCCCTTCTCCTCCTGGGTGCCGGCACGGCGGTAGGCGTCTGCGTGACCGCCCTGCCGAGCACGCTGGGGACACTAGCGGTGGCGCCACCCTGCATCGGAGGGGAGTTCTGAACCTCACCGCGCTTACAGTCAGAGTTTGCACATCACAAGACACGCTATTACTCAGAAGTGCCACAAAAAACATCTTGGCATCCTAGGAAACCTCTGTTCCTGCCCGTTTTCCCTCTGCAGAAAGCGTTAGGGTCCTCGTTTGAAAGGATTATATGGCACAGAAATGTCTACTGGCTGCTTGTCCCTGACGCTTGCTGTTCATAGCAAAGTCCAGGTTGAATTTTGGGTTAGTTTTTTTTGCCTCTCAAGCCTTTGGACTCATTTTATCCCCAATAGAATACAATCCAGGCAAACACTCAACATTCAGCCCAAACAGGAGGCACCAAACTGCAACGCCACCTTCTTCGGTGAGCTCGAGCACCCATCAGCGCCCGTGTGAGAGATGTTGAAGGGTCTTGCTCAGCTTTGTCCTGCAGCTCGACGGGGCTGAGCCTGGTGCACTTGCAGGCCAAGACCCGCAGATGCTGCACGCGTGTCGAGGCCAAAGAGCCCTCGCCCTGTGCAATAGCTGCACTCACATAACCAACACGTAGCAGTGCTCCAGTACTTGTACACTGCCCACCACCTAAGACCTAGTAGGCCATTCATAAGTGCATTATTATACCAGGGACGTATCCTGAAGAGTCAGGGAGATAACTTCAGAGATGACAGAAAGAACCTGCTCCTGTGCAGTTCTCCTGCTGTCACTTCCACTTTTGAGCTATAATTTAAACCTTTCTCAGCTGTGTACAGACGGTGTGAGGAGCATTTCTGGCCTGTTTTCCTCCATGCTTCCTCACTGCAAGTTTGCAGGGTTTCTTTAAAACTGAACAGATGACAATCACACCAAAACCTCACCTGCTTTCTGATGAATGCACACTTCTCTAGGTAAACTGCAGAACACTGCAGCTAAGGCTGCTCAGGGCCCACTGCAGGTAAGCAGCAGTACACAGCATTTACCCAGGCAGAAGCATGCAACAGAGAGGGAACAAAACCCAAATGCACATTATTTGAATACTGTACTAGCTGATCTTTGCATGCAATATGCATTAGAGAGAAAAAGTTTTGTTTGAGAAGGTTAAGATGTTAGAATCCTCTCTTCATTAAAAAAAAAGGTATATTTTTGGATGTTTGGGAAAGTATTTTGACAATTGTCTTATCTCGTATTAGATTTTTCAGGTGTCTAGAATCTCAGAAAGAAAATCTTATTTTCTTTCAGTATTTTGATTTCCCTTGGGGTTTTTTTTTTTTTTTTTTTTTTTGTAATCTCATGCTCATGAGGCTCATAGGGGAAAAAAGGAAAAAGATGCTCCTTGGAAGCTTCACTTTGAATGTTCAAAATGCAGAGGGATTGCTGCTTCCCTTGTACTCCACTGATGCTCATTAACGTATATTTAGCGTAGCTTCAGAGATCGGTAGACTTGACCGAGCTAAAATGAGTCTAAGCCTGTTCCTCATCCTCACTGTGAGCTGCATCCTATCCCAACAGTCTCATCACCGTATGGAAGCCAAACTACAGCTCCTATTTTTTCCCCTCTTGTTCCAATGAAGTAATAAAGCTGAAAATATGCCAAGAGCAAAATATTCCTTTCTGTTATTTCCCATTAAAATGTATTTTCTGAAGTGTCTCTCTGTGGACAGTTCTTAAAACTTGATGTTAACAACGGATACATTCTTTTTCTTTTCATTTTAAACCTGTTGTATCATTATTATGGGGTTTTTTTTAGCGTGAGCAGATTGTATTTATTTGAGAAAAATGTTTGCTGTTAAAAAAACAATAATTGTATTGCCAAAAATAACTGTAATTACCTGTGACATCTGTATTTTTTTAATGTTTTTTTCTTTTTTTTAATTTGGGGGAGTTGGTGCTTTGTTTTTAACCTCAGTTTCAAATGCTAACAACTGTTGGAACAACCACTGCGTTTTCATTTGCTGGTGACATTAAATGGATTTCTCAGAGGTCCGACCAAGAAGGCGGGTGAGTGATTGGGTGAAGACGCCGAGCGGGCCCGGCCTGCGCTTCCCTTCCCTTCCCTGGCCGTGAAGTTCATTTATTAGACGGCAGAGGGCACAAAGCCCTCGTGCGCGCCGCTTCCCCTGCACGGTGCAAGCGTTGGTTGCTCTCTTAGCTGGGGTAGGTGCTTTCCATGGGATTGCTGGGGCTCTTTTATTAAGTCAGGGTATGCAGAACCGGCAGCACGACTTGAAGCCAGAGTGGTGCCTAGCTTTACAAGTACCCGCTTTCTTGCTCTGGGTTCTTCCCCTAGCTGTAGTTTTATTACTTTGCAAGGCTTTTCTTTCAACCCAGTACTAACCTCTGTGGCCCTTAGCCGCCTTCTGCTAAAGCTCTCCCCCATAGAGACACTGAGTAAGACCGAGCTGGAGGGGACAGAAGGTCAACACATCCCACCGCTGTCGCCCACTGCTTCACCGAGGGTAACTGTGAACGCGGTTATTTCTCAGCAACCACCACGGCAGAGGAAAGTTGTGAGCAGCAGCGAGGGGGAAAGCGCAAGAGCAGGGAAAAACACAACCCAGCAAGGCAGGCGGCACAGGCACGGTGCGTGCGCTGGGCGGCCGCGCGGGGCCGAGCTGCACGGGCACGGAGCGGAGCGCGGCGGGAGGCGGCGGCGCCGGCAGCATGAGCCCCGCGCGGGCGCTCCACCTGCTGCTGCTCTGGGCAGGTAAGCGGCGCGTGCCCCCCACGGGCTGCCCCTGAGCCCACACGGGACCTCTGCTCCCCTGACCGCATCGCCCCGCTGCCTTCCACCCGCTTGTACCCGGTCCTCTCCTAGCACGCGCCGCTCCAAACAGCTCGCGGAAATCAAAAGATTCTCCCCTTAATTCAGGGAGTGGATCGCTGCCTGCTTCCCAGGGCTTGCAGAGCTTTGCGGGGCTTTGTTGATGCATTTTGTAAAGACAGCCTAGTGCAAAATGAGGGTAGCTTGCAAAGTGCTTGCAAAGTACTTGAAAGATACATAAAACACTTCGAATGCTCCATCTCCTCTTTCAGAAGCTGTAGCTTATTCCTATTCTGTTGATCTCCTCTTTTATACACAACTGTGAGACTGATATTTGACCAAGTCCAATATCAAAAGACCTGAGTAGCAGAGGTAGCAAGACAGTTATCCCAGGTAGGGATTTTCACAGGCTTCATTCCTTATCTTTCCATGAGACATGTGCATGAATCGGATCAAAAGCACAATTTCTCTCCCTTCTCAACAAAGGCCAAACCAGTATTGAGAATATTTTCCTATTATTGACTGTGTTTAAGAGAAGCCAGGAACCCGTCAGGTGTGTCCTAGCTGGCGAGCTTTTGCAGTGCCCGTTGGACTTGCTCTAGCTCTGCGGCCCTCGCTCCCGTTGGGTCCTTGGCTCCCTCTTCCCACGCGCTCCCTGTGCATTGGTGCCTATCGACACCAGCTCGGGACGCTCGGTCCGCTTGCACGGGACTGCTGCGATGAGCACAGACACTCCACAGCAAGGGCTCAGAAATAACTCATTGAACAGGATGCCTCGGCAGACCACAGGTTCAAAAATAAGAGTGAAGGGATGCGGTAATTTCTCTGAGTTTTTGGAAGGCTGAAACAGTAAGAGGCAGGGACACGAGGCACTTGGATCTTGCCATTTCTTGTCTCCCTGTGTCACAACCAAGGGGTCTGGGTTCTTTAGGGTCAGGCTGTTCTCTTGCTCTCAAGGGACCTGGTGAGGACCTGTCCGCTGCAGGAGATGGGAGCTCTGCCCATGGCAGGCCGGTCCCGTCCTGTGGAGCAGCTCCTGGCACGGATGCTTGTGCACGGTGGGCGAGCGCGGCCCCGAGGCCGCAGCCACGCAGGGCTGCCTCCCACGAGGGAGGAAACGGGGCCCGTGAGTCACGGTCTGAACGGAGCCATGAGTGCTCATGGAAATCACGGGTACGACCCGCTCTGGGGGACGCAACACCCCCAGCTCTGCTTAGCCGGGCTGGCTTCTCACCTCTGGAGGTGCAACCTGGGCGACCCCGCTCCGCAGCTACTTACAGGAAACACTCAAAGTGCAGAAAAGCCCTGAAGGAAACCGCACGCTAGGCCCTAGCAGCTACTACAAGAACATGAGCTTGTGACACACGTCGCTACCACAGGAACCCACGCGAGGAGGTTTGCCTTATGCTGCACTCCTCTGCGAGCTATTCCGGTCCAAGAAGTGCCCCGAGTATCAACCAGTGGGGAGGAACATCAACAGCTCCCCAGGAGAAACCCTTTTTCCACATAGAGACAAGTCACCCTCTGATCTTCATAGTAAAAGATCACACTTCCACAGAGGGTTTCCGCATGCAAATATTAACTGTGCAAGCCAAGGCACTTCATTAGGCAGAGGATCTCCCGGGGGAGCTACACCAGCCTAGTGACTAAGTTCTGCCAACGCGGTCACATTGGCAAGCTGTGTCACACAGCAAACCCCCGAGGCTCAGAGCAAGCCGGAGGTGCCACGTTACTCGGCGAGGACCGCGGCCACGTCACATTTCCATGCCTTGGTGTCTTTCCCTTTGACGATGGCAGGGGCCTTTGCGGGCGGCGCTGGCGAAACGGTGACGCTCACGGCGGGCGAGGACCTGAGCCTGCGCTGCAGCCTGGGCGGCGCGAGCGGCTCCGCGCGGCAGTGGTTGGACCCTCGGGGCTTCGCCATTTTCCTCAACGCCCAGCGGGGTAAGTGCGCAACGATCCTCCATAAACCCCTGCCCAGCAGGATTCATTACACCACACATGAACCATCAGGTACTAACGGGATCCTATACCCGCCGATGCAATGCTGAGCCACCCACGGCTCAGTTGGCGGACAAGGAGGATTCAGCCCCAAGCTTTAGCATGTTGTGACTGCCCCTCCATAAAGTGCATGACAAAACCAATGCACTGAGAGCTTGAGAAGCAACTGGTTCCCTCCCTATGGGAACCAGAACTTCCCTTAAAAAAGGAAATAACAATCTCCTTTAGAGAGGAGCCCAACCTCACACTGTACAGGGACACTTTCATGTTTTATTCTGAATCACTCACATGAACCTTTGCCACGTTACTTCTCCAATAAACATGTTCAGTTTCAGTTCGTTTAAAAGGCAGATATTTACACAGAGAAACAGAGGCAAGGAGTAAACAACTCGCCCAAGATCACCAAGTGCAGGTCCGAGCCAAGGACGCTGCTTTGCTCTCCTGACAACTGCAGAAGCATCTTCCACTCGCCAAGCTCAACTTCCTTCCAGGGCTTTGATCAAAAATAATGCGGGGAAGAGAAAGCACCATTTCCCCCCCTCGGCAGCATGCGCACTGCAGGTACTGCTGTCCCTGCACTAGCGCAGCAGCGGCCACAAGTGCTTTGTGCTCCAAGCGCTCATTGTGCCGAGTGCTTACCGACTAAACCTATGCACTAAACAGAACCGGTCTCACTCACCAATGCTTGGATTAGCCCTCTTCGTGTTATGCACCAACATACACTGCACGCAGGGATTTTTCTTTTTCTTCTCCGACAGGTTTAAAAGATCAGAGGTACAAACTTATCCGTTATTCCAAGGAAGAATTATCCATTCGACTGTCTAACGTAACAGTGCATGACGAAGGCGTGTACAAATGCTTCTACTACGGTACCCCCTTCAAAAGCAAGAGCCAAACGGTCAAGGTGTTAGGTGAGTTCATGTCAAGAAGTTGAATTTACACACAGACCTAAGAGAAAACTAGCATTTCCTGTAACAGTGCCAGAAATAGCATGCAACTGTACAGTGCTTAACATGATGCAAACCTGCCCTTAGCTCAGACATCTCAAATAACACAATGGTATTTGTAACACAAAATGAGTAGAAAAATACACAGCTGACTATAACCCTTCTTGCTGCAGCTGCTCCTTCCAAACCGGTGGTGAAGGTGTCTCAAGGCACAGGGAAAAGCATCACACTGTCCTGCTACACCCAAGGAAGCAAACCGCAGCCGCGCATCAGCTGGCTCTTGGACAACGGGATAGAGCTACCCGGTAAGTGCTAAAGGGCTGCAGAGGGGTCACTGCAAATGTCTTCTCAACCCGGGACACGTGTAGAGACACTAAATGGAGAAACTCTTTCTGCAAAGAGCACCACTCAGTCTCCATTGACCAGCTCTCAGGTCCTAGGGCCCTCAGCTCACTGCACACCTAGGCCACCGCAGATGGAGGGATGCAGAGCCATCTACAGCCCACTCTAGCTTGTGTGCAACACAAGAGATTCTTCTGAGACCAAGCTGCACTATCAGCCACCTTATTAGCTGTGACACACTCAGGAGAACATATACATCCTCACTAGTGAGGAAAAAACCCACACGTGCAATTGTGTTTCCTTCTCCATGTTAACAAGCTCCTGCTTGTGTGTTGTGTCACCAATTAACAGAGCCAGAGATGAGCTTTTCTTAATAGGGCTATTGCAACAAGGGTCCAACAGAGAGGCGCGCTGGCCCGAACAGAGCTGGGAATCAAGACTAAGGAGTGAAATCCAAGAGGCCTGTTATACAAGCATTAATACAACTGCATAAGGAAGTTAGCTCGTAACCGAGTTGCCTGAAAGCAGAAGGAATGAGGTATCTGTGGCTTGAGGGGAAACACGTGTTCCGTATTCCTGTACGGATCTTGAAAGAGCAGGCTCTGAAGCTAAAGGAGGAGCTCGGCTGTGTGTGGCTCAATGGGGCTCTGGGAAAACACCTCTTCCAGAGGCACACAGGGCTCAGGGAAGCAGCGGGGCAGCTGTGAGCTTTCAGCTACCTTTGTGTGGTGGCTCTTGCAAAGAGGGACTTCCTTAAACTTGAGAGGAGCTCAGGATAAAACATACTTGCAATGCTACAATACACAACTCATAGACAACCGGTACTTTCCAAAGCAGCTAAAGCCAAACACGCGTTTCTCCAGCAAAGATCAATAAAACTCTGTACTTACTTTTGCTCTCCTCCTGGCACCTCAGACTAGCAGCAGGTGAACCCAGCCCCTGCCAGAGCACTTTATACCCAGGGAACTACTTAACCTTTGACCCCACATCCCATCAGCATCTGTGAAGAGGAATGAGGCACCAGGGAGGGGAGCCTGTGCTAGGCTTATGTGGCTCTTTAATTTCAGGATGCCTCGGGATGAGAACTATTTACACACAGAAATGCTGATTCACCATGTGGCCCATTTGGGGCAGAAGCAAATGAGTCTGTTTGAAAAGACAAAGTAACTGCCCTTATTCAGAGTTTCTGGAGCTTTCTGCAGGTGCCTGTCATTAAGTAACACCCTTTCCTACCCCCTCCTTCCTCAGCCTTCACTGCCAACTGCAAATATTTATAATAATCAGAAAATAGTTCAAACATTTTAATTACTGGCAGCACCTCAGTTTCACCATGGCCCAGCAGGAGCAAACTCCATGTAATCACTGTGCTATTGCTAGTAATTAAAGACTATTTCCTTTCTATCAAAAACCCTCTGAAACCCTATGGAGTATCCTTACGTGACCCCACTGAGGATGGTGAAAGGGTAGAGAAATGCTGGCCTGTGTGATATAGCAAGTGACCTATAAAGGTTAATTCAGAATCAGGGAATTTCTCTTATTGGAAAAGTACAGATGTTACTGAGGGTAAGAAGTGAAGGCAACTAGTTGATTTCAAGAGAACACCTGCAAAAGAAATACACAGTACTGATTACTGTGTCCTGATGAAGAGTTAAGGTAAAAATCTGAAGAAAAAAAAAATCTAAACGTTGGGATGCTTTGCTGCAGCCCTGCCGTGCAGGGACCCTGCAGGACGTGGTCCCTGGAGAGCCCTGAAACGGAGTGGAGGCTTTGGCTTAGGTCAATGAGGAAGGGAAAATGCCCTTGCTGGCCTTGGGGTCCCATGCAATGCCTTTGTACAGTGAACGACTTGTGCTCAGTAATCACACACCGCTTTAGCAATGCAAAGTAATGCAGGCTGCACAAGAGAGGCTGTTCATTAAGTTGCTCTTGCCCGGAAACTCCTTAAACGTTTTTCTTGCCCCGGCCGTGCAGGGGAGACGCGGCACACGGCGGAAGCCGACGGGAAGAGGTGGAGCACGCGCAGCACGCTCACGGTGCTCGCGTACGGGCCCGGCTCCACGGCCACCTGCATCGCCCACCACGAAGCGCGAGGAGAGGAGGATCTCACCGCCACGTTCCGCTTCGGGAGCTTCCCGGCGCCCGGTACGCGCCGACGCGCTCCTTGAGCACGGGCCGCTCCGTCGTCCCCCTCTAACGCGGTTGAAGCAGGGCACGTGCACAACTGGAGCGCGTGCTCTGCTGTCCTGTGCGAGGAAGCTGCTCTTGACTGGTAGTTTTATCTGTGGGAAAAGAAAAACTCCAAACTGACATTTAGGGGCGTTTATTCTGCTTCTTAGATACCTTAAAAGTCATTAAGCCACAGCAGCCCAGTGCAGGCTGATTAGCAGCCAGACTTGGTTCGCTGCTGCTGCTGGAATTCTAGTGCTTGTCCTAAGGATTTTAAATCTAAAGTGTTTCTGTGCACTAAAAGCTGTGAGATTCTCACAGCCACAGTGTATTAGACACACCTAAGTGGAAAGCTAATACAGTTTTATTAGTGTAAATTAATCCTGAGGCCTCTTACCCCATAATTCTGTCTATTTACTCATCTTTAACATGGATCTAATAATTCCTACTTCATTTCTCCTGAGACATATTGATTCTACAGATGCTTATAAAGCCTTCTGAAGACTGCACTGTTGTTTTTTGCTTTGCAGTAACAACTCCAAACTCGGCTCCAACTGCAGCAGACGTAGATAAAACCACCGCAGAGAACGAGCACGCCCCAGGTAGGCTTTAACCACTCAGCCTTTAATCCCTGCATGGACCAGATGAACACAAGTGAACGGTTGCACTAGGTGGCAGTGTGCAACCAACATGCAGCAGGGCCTCCCGCACCCTGCGAGTTCTGTGGTCGCTCCACCGAAGAATTGGACATTTTTTTGCAAACAGAAGGAATAAAAGGTCATTTTCCCAATCAGTTAACCAAAAAACGTCAAAGTGGAAACCTGCTGAGTAAGCACCTGCACTCTGTTACAGGACAAGCAGTGAAGAGCCAGTTAACATGTTTTAGAAATGAACATGCTTTTGATAAGCAAGTTTTCTGATATTGAGAGAGCTTTATCTTTTAGCAGTGTTTCCAGCACATGTGCATACGTAGCCAATAAGGAAGGAAATCTCTTATGATGGAAAGTTTTGGTAGACACCGATGTAAAGTCATGACAAACTGAAGTTAATTATACAGTGATATAGTTAGCATCCGTGTGCATATGAAAGTCAGGACTCATTTCTCTGTTGCTGCAGGGTCAGAAATAACACCGGCGACAGCAGGAGATGAAGAACGCTGGGGTACTTGGAGTTACAACATCCCCAATGGTATGTTACATCCTTAGAAGGGACTGCACAGTGTCCCTGAGACAGCATTTCTCCATCTGTGAGCAATTGAGCGACTGCAGACCGGGAAAACACCAACCATAGTCTGGAATAGGAACAGAAAGGAAATACGTGCTTTAGAGAGGAGGATATCGGCACGTTTGCATTCTTGCAAGCAAGCAAAGCAAGCTGCGGGAGAGGGAGCAAGTAGAAAAGGCCAAAAGGAGCGAACCGTCAAAGCTAAGCTTGGCTTTTATTTGCTGTAAATGGAAACCGTTGAGTTCAACATTGTGTAAAAGGCTCTGAGGATTTTATGCTCATACAGCTCAGCTTGTCTTTTGGTTTTAAAGACACATAACATTAAGGAAGCAAGCACAGAGCTCTAAGATAGGGTCTGCTCTATGTAGAAGGTTATTTCTGCTATATTACCACAAGCTCCTGACTTGAGAGGTTTTCTGAAGCATTCCTTTGCTGTTCAGAAAAACAGTTTTCCTTTCCTCTTCCCCAGGGACAGAAACAACCTCCAATGGAACAGTCCCAGAAGACCTTCACAGGACAGAAGCCTCACCCACCAGTGACAACTTAACTGTGATGACCACGGCCACCTTCAGTAAGCCCTGATTAATACCTTGCAGTGACAGCTTCCAAACAGGCATGGGGCTTAACTAGCATCAAACTGATGCCAGCTAGTAATATTGGCAAGATACTATAGAAACAAAACCACTCCTAGCATCTAGAAATAAGCTAAGTTGTACAGGGCACGATTCCACTGATGTCCATCAGTTTTTCTTATCCATGCCAATGACAACAACAAAACATCTTATCTCCTTAAAGTAAGTCCAAAGAGAGGACTTCTGCGCTGCTACCATTTACATTTGGTCTGGCCTGGGACATATGATTTTTAATTACCAAAGCCTCAGTTTCTGTCTGCCTCTCTTACAGAGCAAGATCCAAAAAAGGAAAGCATCAGAAAGGAGAAGAACCTGCTGCTGCCCGTCCTGGTGGCTGCTCTCCTTTTCGTGCTGCTCGTCATAGTCTCGCTTTTCGTGAGAAAGCTGAAAAAAGCTCACGGAGCGTGGAAGAGAGGTGAGTGATGGCCCTGCCAGGGACAAAAGAGTGGGAATGCTGGTTATTTCAGTGGCTGAGTTTATTCCAGAGGATAGGAGGGGACAGATCTGTTGTTCTAAGCAGCATCTCTCTTGAACGGCTCAGGATGAGCAGTCATTTTAACCAGTCTTCAGGATTGTGATGTTCAAGGCCAAGGGGCAGCAAGAAGCATGCAGAGATTTCATCATATTATCTTTTCTATCTGCACAGAGAATGATACTTCAGAGCAGACACTGGAGAGTTACAAATCCAGGTCTAATGAGGACAATCCATGCCCCGAGAAGAACAAACCAGGTAAAAAGCTTCAACAACTCCTACTAATTCCCATTAAATCACTGCTACCAACCCCTGCCAAAGCACACTGCTCCTAGTCTTAGTGTATTTTTAAAACATTTATTTCTCAAATATTTTCAAATACAATATATGTAAACCATTTCTAATACAAACTAGCCAGTTGCCTACTGTGTAATCCACCTTACTACACATTATTCACATGGACATACATATTACTCTTTACAAAGCCAGTAATAAATGTGTTTATTTTTCAGCTGTCAATGAGAAGGCCGATGTGCAAGACATAACAAAAGGACATGTGGAAACAACACAGAAGAGCCCAACAGACACAAGTTGGGCGATAGCTGAGAAACTGTTTGCATGTGGCAAAGAAACTGATGTTTAGGACCGTGGCCTCTGGCCAGTCTGTGCCATGTAGAGAGCCACTTTTTGTGGTGTGCATATTGATAATACAGTGTTCTGTCGTCAATATGACTCGGGAGAGCAGAAGTGCCAAGGGCCATCCTCAATCCCAGCTGGACCACTTGCTTTGGAACCGTGCACAGGTAGTGGGAGAGGTGCTCCTGCAAGCCTGTTAGCAGTGAGTGCCCTGATATAGCTGTAATCTGCCCAGGATTTAGTCACCAGGTGACAGGAATAGAGCTGCTCTGTCCCCACACTCAGGGTGCTGGCACCACTATGCACAGTAAGCCTGGCAGATCACAAGGTAGGATGCTATTCACATAAACACCTACTTTACAAGCACAGGACTCAGCAGGAAACCCTGGGAGATGCAATCAATTCTGATTCTCCTTTCTCATTCTGCTGACCAGAACTGGATATCCAGGTATATCCAAACCAACTAGGAAAAGATCCTGATGTGGGAGAGGCTGGGAAATGACTGTCCCCCTTAGGTGACTGCTGCCCTAACTGCTCACCTGTGCAAGAGCAGCATCGCTCCCGCCTGTGCCAGGCTCAACCCACGCCTGTCTGGAAGCGGCTCTGGAGCCCAGGCGCTTGGGTGCTCCATCCGTGCAGCCTCTCATGGGGCATCAACTCCAGCGAAGGGGAACACAAGCGCTGCCTTGGGAACAGGCTCCCCAGTTTCAACAGCCAGTCCAAGTGGAATGAGAGGCTGTTGGGGAGGGAGGGAGGGAGGAGAGGGCTGGTTTGCTGCTTTACCTGTCACAACACTGACAGTCTGCAGCCTTTTTTCCACGTTGCTTTAAAAGGAAAGCTTATATTATGTAATACCTGCACAAGGAAGCATAAAACGTCCGAACTCTTTCTACCTCCAGCTTGTAAGGTTTAGCGAGGACATATCTTTTAAGAACCAATATATTTGGCACTATCAAACATATTGTATGAAACGCACAGTGATGCAGCAGCACCTCCGAGACCTAGCACAAAACAGCGATTGAACACGTAGGTAAGGGAGCCCCAGCAACGCACAACAAGGTCCCTAACCCTGGTATCTTTCACGGAAGGAAACCAACCATCTCCTGGTGTGTTTGTCCCAGGCCCAGCTGGAGCTCCGTCCATAGGGTCAGTTTCCAGGACTGCCGTGTGCCCGAAGGAGCCTCTCCAGCTGCTCGAGGGAGGGCATCGTCCCCCTCTGCGCAGCCCTGGCGAGGCCCCACCTGGAGACTGTGTCCAAGTGTGGGATGCCCAGGGCAGGAGGGACATGGAGCTGCTGGAGGGGGTCCAGCGCAGGGCTACGAGGATGCTCAGGGGCCTGGAACATCCGCCCTGTGAGCAGGGGCATGCGAGGGGGACGGAGCCCTGGAACAGGCTGCCCGCAGAGGCTGCGGAGGCTCCTTGCCAACCTGCCGGGATGCCACCCCGTGCCGCTCGCTCCAGGGCTCCCTGCACGTACCGAGTGGGTGCAACTGGACGAGCAGCGCGGCGCCGGGCCCGGGATGGCGCCGCGCCCGGGATGGCGCCGCACGGCATGGAGCGGCGGCGGGAAGCGCTCCCGGCCCCACGGCGCTGCCTGCCCGGCCCGGCCCGCCATGGCGACCGTCTCCCTCCTTCCCCATCTCCGCCCTATGCCGGGCGCTACCACCGTGCGGAGGGAGGGAGGGCGCCGGGCGCCCCCCCCGCGCCCGGGCCGTTGGGAGGAGCCGCGCGGCGTCGGGCGCTGCCATGGCGACGGGAGGTGTACCGGACATGGCGCCGCCGGTAACGTGGACGGGCGAGGGGGCAGCCGGGGGGTGAGGGCCCTGGAGGGGTAAAGGGGGCCCCTCGGGGCGACGGGAGGGGTCCTGGGGGGTGAAGGGAGGAGGCCTTTGGGGTTCGAGGGTCCTGGGGGTGAGGGGGGCTTTGGGCAATGAGGGGGGCTTGGGGGTGAGGTGGGGACCCTCGCGGTGACATGTGCACCCCTGGGGGTGCATCACAGCCAGCCCTGCTGAACACGTACCTTGGGGAGCCGGTTCTCCTAGCCCAAACTGGATTGTAAGCCAAGGCTCAGGGCTGTTGGCAAGCAGCTTTTTCCAAGGAAAAGTGCTACCCCCGTCCTGGGTTTGCCTTTCCTGGC
Organism: Eudromia elegans; assembly: GCA_003342815.1. Lineage (NCBI taxonomy): Eukaryota > Metazoa > Chordata > Aves > Tinamiformes > Tinamidae > Eudromia > Eudromia elegans. Next base: position 634,741 of record PTEX01000225.1, on the reverse strand, counting down.
TGCATGGTGAGCCCCCTCTTCCATCAGTGACCAGCCTGAGGTGAGGACGCAGGAGGAACCGTTACAGCCTTCAACTGAAAATAAACATTCATAGGAACGAATGAGAATAAAGAATTGTTTTAACTGTGGAAGATGAAATTCTGAGCTTAAGCCAATGATTTTACCAACCATTCCCTCCCGCTTATAAATAAATACAATCATTACCATACCGTGAACAACTTGCTTTACTCTGCTGTTTTCCAAATGCAGGACTGCTGTATAACATCAGCGCAAAACACTGGGTAGATGCTTCACACAGGGAGTGCATTCCTGGCCACACTTGCAGCATGGATAGAGGTCAGCTTCCTGCAATGGCGTTCATGCAAGCACATCCTGACCCTGCCAACTTGGAGAGCGCCCCAGTAAGCGAAGGAGACTTAGCTGCAGGCCTGCGTGCCTCTGATGAGTCCGATTTTGAGAGCCTTGCTCAGGAGAGCCAATATCAGCTGGAGCTGCAACGGCGGATTCAGGAAAACGACGAGCTGGTGGGGCTGTCCTCAGAGGAGTTTGAGAATGACAGCCTGGAAGAGGGCTTGGAGGAGACACGTGTGCAAGGGCAGGAAGGAGCCACGTGTGACACAGGGCGAGATGCAGCTGGAATGCAGAGTGCCTGTAGTAATGGAAGGTAAGGCAAAGGATTTGGGTAGAGAGGTGAAATAGTTCTGACACTTTGCAGCCCTAGGCACCTCTGAGCATACAACATGTCTCCAAAACCTATTTATATGGTTAAAGTACTATTGAGGGACACAGGGACTAAGTTAGACACAAAATTGTAATTTTTTTTATACTCTCCTTCATAATTATTATATCCATTTCTCCAGCATTGCCCCACTTGTTGGCTATTTGTACTAAAATCACTGTAGGAAGGAACATCCCCCACATACTAATAATTGCTCCCACATCCTGGCCCTAGGCATCCCGTGCAAAGGCGCCTTCTTATGTTTCTCTCAACCAGGAAAGAAGGTAGGAATTACAGAGCTGATCCGTGTTAGCCCTTGCTCTTAGGCAGCACAAGCAAGCTGCAGGTGGAGCATTTGACTGATCTCCTGTCGGTAAAGGCCTGTGCAACTAGATCCACTTTTATACCTGTCTGCTCGACTGGGAACCCTCTGCAGTCAATGGAAGGAGTTCAGGGACTGAGACGAGCTGTGGATCAGGCACTGCTCTATTTGGGAGGGTGGGCTGGGTACTCCCTTGCCCCTCAAACCAGGGCTCTGAAAGTGAGAGAAAGGAACCACCAGCATGCACACATACTGTCATCATTCCTTGCAAAATACCCGTGCTAAGCCAACGAGGCCACTTTGGGCAAGAAACTTCTGTGCAAAACTATTGAGTTGAATTAAGGCAGTTTTGTTCTATAACTACTTGCATCTAAAATTAAAAATTTCAGGGTTACTGTCATTCTTTAAAAAGCATTAACTTGGTACATAAAATTTAATTTGCTGCCATATGCATAAAAGGTTTAACGTTGTATAAATTGGAAATAATTCCCAAGTTTAAAAGGATTAAATTAAACCTGAAGTAATAATAATGTGCAGTTTCAATTTAATTGTCTACTTAAAATAAAATGGCAAACAAATGAAGGCTAAATCATTAATAGCATGCTTTTATTCACCTCCTCAACAGGCAAAATGGTCAGTTATTGAACATTTTATTGCGAGTACAAATAATGTTAATTGTGCTGGAAACATGCTCTAATTTTTAGTAATTTTTTGACTGAATACTAGGCTGAATGTGAGGCTCTTCATTAAATGGAAATTTGATTTTATTTTGTTTGAACTTAGCCTAGTAAGTACTCAAATATAATCCATTAACCGGAGCAAATATCACAGCATATGCATATGAAACCCCCTCTCTACATCCATTACTAACCTCGGAATTTGAAGAGGAAACGCTGCATCTGTTGTCTATGTAGGACACTTTTGTTGAGGAGCACAGAGTCCGCCTAACCTTTATATCGAGTTGGGGGAGGAATAAAAGGTGCACTTTTTGTCTGCGGATCATTAGAGATGAAGGAGCTCTTCACACGCGTTTTGTTCCAGCACGGTGACCTGGCCTGGCTAACACAATCGAGCTCCTGCGTGCACATTTCAGCACAATAGAACTCTCCAAATTTATACTCTGTTGTTCAAATCACAATTCAAGCAAATATTTCTGTGTTCATTTCAAAAACATGGTCACCTATTTCTGTTTACCTGTGGGATCACGGCTGTGAATAACAACATTTTCACTGGTGTAAATCATCTGGTCTCTCACAGGATACCAGGGCATAGATACTTACCTAAATTGAAAGTATTGACAGAGAAAGAGCTTATTTAGGTGCCACTTGTCATGTAGACACATACATAACTAATCTAGAAAGGATCAATAAATAGTTTATAGAAGTGTTAATATGGTCAACTGTGTAAGTTTGGAGAATCCACTAGATGATTTGGTGTAATTAGAGCTGAAGAGCACATTGAGTGTCTATAAACGTCACTTAGAAAGGCTCACCATTTGTCACCATCTAAGAGACCAGAGCTATATTGCAGTCCAGTTAAGCAAAACTGTCTTAAAAGCCTCTTTCCCTTTACCCCCTCCTCTACCTTTCCATCTCTTGGAAGCCAAACCATAGGCAGCTGCCTTAGGCAGTTGATGTTCCTTCTGCCGGATTAAAAAATTAGAAAAAGTCAAGAAAAGACTCAACTCTTTTCAGTTGGTCAGATGTATAGGCTCAATTTTGCACTGGAGAAACTCTAATTCAAGCAATTAATACATAAATATTCTTGAGCCTTTTGTTTGTTTTTTAATAGGAAACACCAGTCTGTGGACAAATATTTCAACCTAAGATACAATCCTAACTGGAAGAACATGAAATGTGTAGCAGAACTTTCTGAAGTGAAAAAAGCACATCAAGTGACTTCAAGAGACAGCGTGAAACTTTCACAAGATTCATTTTACCTCCCACCCAACAAGTGCCCAAAAGAAAAGACTCAACAGATGGCAAAATCACAAGAGTCATCCCCTGACTTGGATACCCAAGTATTAAACTTTCATAAACCAAATGCCACGGTCAGCAGGAAACCTTTTAGGTTACACGTTAAAGGGAAGGCATCAGAAACGGACTGCCATTTCAAACCTGGCCCCAGTACATTGAGCAGTGCTTTTTCTCTTCGGATTCAAGATCAGCCAGGAAGAGAAAAAAAGAACTTTGTGGCAAAAAATAAAAGGACCTTAGGGTTAGGTACACGTGCAGGAAATTCCTATCTTCAGATATACTGTAAAAAACAAGGGGAAGATCTTCAAGAGCAGGTAAGAGATTTCTACAAATCTCTAATGAGTACCAACTGATATACTGCCTGTGGTTAAAACAGAATATCTGCATGATCTTTCAGGTTTGCATGACAAGTAACTAGATTTACCATCTATCCTGCAGTGATTTATGATTTCCAACACGTATCTTGTCTGCCTTTTATAGAAAAACTGGCAAGTCATCAGTTACTAGATCAGCCAGACCAAAATTCTTATTTGAAATCCACCAATAGATGCTAGTAATGCACAGTAGTTGCATTTGGAGGGCAAATCTTGTGTCTGATCTATATGAAGTTAAGTATAAAGGAGGCTCAGGTTCCTAAAACAATTTGTACATGACTTTATTGCTTTTAGTTGCTACACATTATGCATAGTGGGGGAAGGTGGAAGTAATTAATTTTTTACAGTGAGTTATAGCACAGAAAATCCTTAATTTACAAAACTGCTGAGACTTTCAAGTGACACGTTCTTGGAGGCTAATGAACAGTTGACACAACACTAGAGGGCATCTGCTGACAACATTACAATAACTGCAACAGTGGACAAGCTCTTTTCTAGCAGAGCTATTAAGAGCACTTGTTTATTTCAGTTATAATTTAGTTGATGGTGAAAATAATTAGTGTAGATTGATGCTAATTAAAGCTATGTTGATATGATTATGTTTACTATTTGGGGAATTCTGAAGATGCTTCATATGTAAGCGTGGAAGCCAGGGATCAGAACTTCATTGTGCAGACACTCTGTCAAATATCTAATAGAAACAATATCTATGCTGTGAATATAAGTGATGGGGGAATTTTGTAAAGGGTCTATGGCATCATGTGTAGCTGCCTTATAGCAGTGAGTCCACAGTTATTCCCTGTTTCAGCTGAAGCAAAGAAGCAGCGTCCAAAGCCTTAGGATCCAACAGGTTCACAGACCAGCAGAAAACAAGCACTAGTGAGGGTAACGGGGTGCTCCTGTGAAGCAGTGGCCCAGTAGGGCTTCAGGGAGGAAAGCAGTCTAACCAGTATCCTTAGACAATTACAGACACATAGAAATCCAAACCTTGACTCCGTGCTCATCGTTCTCAGTTCAGCAGTTGAGTTTTCTGTTAGTCCAGTTACCTCGCCTGAAAAAAAAAAATATCTAGCAAAAATGCAGGTAAGCAGAAAAGCAAGTCAGACATCAGGAACACATTCTGAATGCCTTTTTTTCTTCCTCTGAAATGGACTATTTTGGGCTTTGCAGAATATTGGAGCTCTGTTGATAGGATCACAGTTGGCTAACAGGTGTTGTGGTTATGAAATAGCATTTATCTATCTCAAAGCACTTCACATATAATTTCAGTTAATTAACCTAACGATGAGTATAACATTTGCAGGTTTGTTTTTGCAGCACTGACAACTACTACCTCTGTGCATAAAGACAGCAATCTGTATGTACCAAAATATACCTAAGATATACATTGATCTGTTTCTTACATATACACACACACATATGGCATTTTATAAAACATCAAGTTCTTTGCAGTGTTGCCTGATTCTTTAAGAACCTGATGAGTGAGAGAGAGAGAGCAGTAGCAGCCCAATCTGGCTCAGCTGTACTCAATATGAGTTGCTTTCCTACCTACAAGCCCCTTACTTCAAAGCAAGGAACATAATGTACAATTTTTTAATGGCTCTAGACCAAGGCACTCAGACTCTCTGTGCAGTGCGCCTTAGCTCAGTGTAAACACCTAATCAAGATTGCCTGCGCTTCCACAATAGCAGCCAAATGCAATTCGAGAACCACGAGCCTTTGAAGTCCTCGCTGCAAAGGCCGGTTTTCTAGTCTGGGATAATGACATGCCATGATTGCTGTCTTTGTTGTATCTTTTCAGTAGAGAAGCAATTATGGGCCTCAATTTAACAGAATAGGCATTACACAGCTTATGATGCTCAAAATGCAATTTCATTTGATCATTTTCTCAATTTGATTGGTATTAATAGAATAGTTCACAAAAAAATGCTGGCAGAGGTTGTGTCCTGTTCCTCTTTCAAAGAGATAATGTAGAAGTATGCTTTACCTGCCCAGTAAACCATCAATACAGAGAGGCACTCGGTTCCACCAAAAACATCTTCCTGACTGCAGAGCTGTGTCCAGCTACACTTCAGGAAACCCATGCAGACACTTGAAAATTGATAAGTTCTCTGAAGTCCAGCAGAATCTGCACCACCATCTAGTGATATGAAATTCAGCAGTTTGGTGATTCACTTGAAACGCCTGCAATAAACGCTCCCTACGTTATCCTAGTTCTGGTCTGTCAGCCCCAGAGATGTCAGGCTCATCCTCTGAAAGGATTAAGCACTTCCTTCACACCAGTTTTACCATGATTGTTTTTAGTTACTAATTCTTTTGGTCACATAGATCTTCTCAGCGTGAATACTCCTGTGTTAACAAATGGAGAAGGGAAAAGAAAACCTCCATTTAAAGAAGGTGCATAGATTCAAAAAAATCATTGAAACCTCATGGGTCTCAAAGGAGTATTTACATTTTGCCATATTTAAAAATTATTTCTTGGCTTCAAAATGTGCAGCACCACCAGCCAACCTTGAAAAATGGCTCAATTTCAATTTCCAGCCGTTTTGCCACAGTGGTTGTCACCATATAAAAATGTACTACTTCTGTGTGGGATTGCTATTTTCCACAAACCTATACCATGGTCAGGCTATTAACATTCCATGGTTTATTTCTGTGTCTGCTCCCCATACTTTCCTCCCAATATGACTGTGTTTTGCCATCTTTCTGTTCCCCATGACTCAGTCATTCCAGACTCTGGAATGGTGATGGTTTATGTCAGCCATTGATGCCTTGGTACACGGGCTGGCTGCCTGGACAATGGCACTTGCCTACCTGCTCTTTGTCAGTGGGTTCATCTCCTGGCTCTCATATCCATCGGGCAGCCCAGACATTTGAGTGTCTGTTACAAGAGGATTTCTATGCTCCGTACTTCCTGCAATTTTCTTTATTTTCTTTAAAAGCAGAAGAAATATCCACTACTACCACAATACTACTACTTTTCTGCTCTTTTTTTATTCTATCTTTATTTAGCAATTCATTTTCTTGTTATCCATTATTTAATACCTAACTTTACCATTTCAGATTTACTAGGAAAAAAATGCTTTTCTTTTCCCCCCCCAAGACTTAGAAATACTTCTATCTGTCCAGTATATGTGAATACTTTGATCTTAATTTGTGGCCATAAACATTCTTTTTTTTAGGTCAAAGATAGTGAAGCTGTTGATGAAGAACCGGTTCACAATGTCTCACCGTATCAGACCATGAAAATGGATCCTGAAGAAAAATGGTATCTGAAGTCACAGCAGCTCAAGGTTCCTTTTCGATAAAACATTATTGCTGAAATATATATAAAACATATCAGGTGGAATTTTTCAGTCTGTAAGGCTTCTTTCAAATATTAGTTACTGAACATAAAATCTTAGGTAATCACTTAGATAATCCATAAAAATTTGAAGTCTATGCTGCTTTTCATACTAAAGGCTTTTAAAACCAAAAAGATTTCCTAATCCCAAAAAATTCTGAGCTTAAAGAATGATATCTATTTAAGACATTATTTGGTTAACAAGAAGTTGAAATGCAAACTCATATATGGCTATTTTTAATGATTCACGAGTATAAGCCTTATTATAGCTGTGTTATATATTCCTTGTCCCCAAAATTCCAGTGTACTTTTAGAGTTTACCATAAAACAGAATTTTACAGGTACAAAGATTTGTGGTGAGCTCCACAGATCTGTTTTATACTTACCTTTCAGACCAATGCAATGGTTAATAGCAGAGAAAACTAGCTATCACCACTGGCAAAACCCAAAGCATTTCAGAACTGGAACTTGAAGCCAGCTAGAACTATTATTAGCGAAACAAATCATGATCTTTGTATCAAATGCATTTGAAATAATTCAGGCAAATTGCTTAAATTCCCTGCAGTTCACTTAAGACTGGAAGCTGCACTTGCTAAATGAACGAACAAGGTCTGATGGTGGTGTTCATTGCAAGAGATTTGCTTTCCGTCTTACAGGGCTGTTCATTCCATCTAAATGGGAAAACATTGGCCTGGTCTCAGTTTGGCAGCAGTTCTTGCTTTCCACCCGTAGCACAATATGCCACAACTCCAATCATTACTGCAGAGGTCGAGCTAACAAATCATCATCTTGGCACCAGGAGTCAGGATTCCCCAGTGCTAAAGCTTTCACCAAAACATTCTTCTCTCTATGTGGATTTAATATGTACCATTAAGCAGTTATTCTGAGTGTGTATGCTGTGTAGTGATTGCAAGTGTTGCTAACAAAAGAACCCTGGCGAGACAGGAGGATGAAATAGAGGATTTCAGTGCTGACAAAGATTAAATGGATTGGGAATGGATTTGTGTATTACCTAGAAGGAAAGCCATGTCTTTCCTCCAAAGAGGCCACACCTGGTATATGGGTTAGGAAATGATGATTCCTAAATATACCCCAGATTTAGAGTGTATCAGTTCAGTTCAAGGTTAAGGATAATGACAATATTTTCTTAACACTATGATCCCCAGATAAATTAGAAAAGGGCAAAAACAATGAAGTACAAAATATTAAGGTCTTATATGATATTGTTATCCTGTATATTGTCTCTAACTTCCAGATTCATTATAATAATGGACTTTTAAAGTGAATTATTGGAAAAGAACATTTCTATATGCCATGTACTCTTGCAAGCACATTTTTCTGTGATTTCAAGTTTCTCTGAAAGGCTAAAAGTGAAGCCTAAAATTGAAAGCCATGGGCATAAGCTAAGTCTAGTGCTACCTGCAGAGAGTTAAAATCAGAGCCTGCCCCTGGAGTCAATATGACCAAATTCACTTCCATGCTTGTTCTAGGTCACCACCCAAGTTTTCAAACTCATCAGCATTTGCCATGGAGGACATTCTAGGCACCTTGTATTACCATTTAAGTCAAAAGTTCTTGTGTAGAAGTCCTCAAAGTTCAGGCACTATTAATATGGAAAGACATGAAAATCTAAAATGAGCTACAGAGAATTTGTTTTTTCTGATGAAAATCAAAGTATTAATTTAAATAGGCAAAAAAAAAATCTCTTCAAGTCTTAGCAAGTCAGATCCAAAGCCTTTTAAAGGCAGTTTCCTTTAACTCAAGCTAGTTTTGCATCAAGCTGGAAAAATCCAACTGTATTCACTATTCAGTTTAGACAGTCTCCATTCACTTGGGTGCAAACCAAGTAAGTCCTTGTGAAATTCCCATGCTTCCACCTTCATGTTCCTGATAAATTCTCTAAGCAAGGATGCTTCTATGTATAGATTTCTTACCGAGTTATCTATCGGCTGTTAAGAAATGACAACCTGTTTTACATCTTTCTTCTTTGAGGCCTCCCTACTCTTCTACTCACAGTTCACCAGCAGCCCTGGGTCCAGTTTCTCAGCTTGGCACAACTCTGGAGGAACACCACCAAGAATCACCTCCTTTGGCAGAAGCTGCCTTAGCTGACAGGCTCTTGTTCAGGCTGCTTCCACCCATCATGCCACAGCTGGGAAGTGGCTCCGAGCTAAATGCAGAGAGGGGCCAAGGAAGTCAAGTCAAAATAAGCAGAAGCAACTCAGAGGGCTATCTGATGCAATTGGAAAAGCAAAACCAGCCTAAAGTCAACAAGAAGGTAAGAGAATAGGCATAGGTTGGAAAATAGCTTTACACTTGCATCCTCCTCTGTTCAGGAGGGTTTTCTTTTCATTTGGTTTTCTATAACCCTAAGGGGTTCATAGAGGAACGACAAAAGAGGTAACTGAGGTAACTATTAGAGGTAACTATTTAATTTTTGTCCAGTACAAACTGACACGCAATGATTTGGCATAGTTAAATATTTAAAACCGACAAACTAAGGGCAAATGGGCACTGAAATTGAAGGCATTTGCTCATAATTTTTCTGATCAAGTCACTCTAATCTAGAGAGCGAGGCAATTAACCATCACTTCTTCCCACATCACTTTCAGACTTGATTACCTCACAACACACAGAGTCATGTTTGTCCTTTAAATTATTCCAGTGATAAAATGATTTAAAATAAAGCTATTTGTATAAACCAGCAGGTAGCCAGGCCTGAGACTTGAACAAACCATTATCCTGGTCACGCTCCTTTGCTAGCCAACTCAAATCTCTTGGTTTCCAAGGGAATCAAACTGAGCGGCACCAAACTCAGAAGATTTACAAAGCTAACAGCATAAACATTATTACAGGTCTGCTGACAATCCCAATGTCGTCCCTATTAAAACTGGATTCTTGGTCTTTTCTATGTATCCAGATTGCATACTGTACCCACTTAACACAGATGCAGTGGATCAGCATAGAGATATCCCTGTGTGTCCATGACAAATTAAATGTTTAAGAAGTTAGCTCCGTGTCTCAGGGCAGACAAGCTAAGCTGGAATAATTACTCATGTGCTTCGTCTCAGAGACAGTTTGTGTATTGCTGCTTGAATGACTCCGAGAGGAATTAATTGCATTATGATAGTAATTGCAGGGCAGATTTTCTTCCCTTTCTGCTTCCATGCGTTCAAACTCTGGGTTCAAACTATAGCCAGAGTTAAGGTTGAAATTGGTGCTTGAAACTTGCTCTTATTTTGGGTGTCTGCTACAGGACTTGTGCTATTAATGCTCTCTGGGAAATCACGTAGAGGAAAACCTGTTACTGCTGTTTGTTTTCCAGCTGTATCGTTCCAAAGCCTACTACACAAGTCCAAACGTGAGACTCGGAGGCCTCGGACCCGACTACGAGGCAGTCAAAGACAAAGTAGGTGGTCCCCGTGCTGTCGTGTGCTTTTCGGTCAAGGTAAAGGACTGCAGATAGGGGAGAAAGGCCATGCAGTCTTTACTGAGAGATGTTTGGACCTTATGTCCTTGACTCAGGCTATCCCGAGTTCCTAGAGGGAGATTTAAATAAATGGAAGGACGACTATTGTGGAATAGTTTCAGCCCCTGAGAATAAAAGCTGCCATCTGTTGCATTTACATCGAGCTCTATCCAAGACAAAATCTGAGAAAGACCTCTTACAAATGAAGAGTAACCAAATAATTGTGCTGTTTTTCAGCATTTCCTGATGCAATCTGCTGAGGAATGATCAATAGCACAGCCGGGTTCAACAGCGACAGGGGTGTAAATGGAAGACTCCAGTGCAGAGTGCCTCATTGATGCATCTACTGAGGTGTGGAATTAATGACACACTTGTTTCCTTTTGTCAGAAAGAAAAGTTAAGGCAACAAAAGGAATATGCAAAGCAAGTTAAAGAATACAACATGAAAAGCATGACTTGTATTGAGAGGTTACCTGCAAAACCCAAGGTTACGACGTCAGTGTCAAGGCAGAAGGTGAGAAGAGTCCATTTCTTCTTTTAAGTCCAGTTATTCTTTTAAGTTGCACACTTATCTTTATATTCATATTTTTAGGCTCTAGAATATGCTAAGAAGATTCCTAGACCAAAAACTTTTGTAACAAGGCAGCCAGAGGAAGAGGTGAAATATGAAAATAATCTGTCACAGGTCTTAAGAAGAAACCATTTACCTCAGATTGCATCCTTGGAAACTTTACAAGAGAGGCATGAGAAGGAAAAGCAAGTTGTAGCTGCTTTCAGAACCCTTCATATCTTGTAAGTAATTCAAAATGATTAGGGGTATCTTCAAGGCAGATATGATCCAAACTGTTTAATTATGAGCTCTTACTTCCACTTGTTAATCTACCCATCCCACAGAAATATCAAATGGTTTGTATTTTCATAATTTAAGTTTTAGAATCAAATCTAGTGTATACCTATTTTTAAATAAATAGTTGAATATGTAGCATTAAATATGATAACCTGTGTTTCTTTTTTCTCCTCTCTTTTAAGCTCATCAAGCAGTAGCATCTTTCAGATTAATCAGTTAGTAGCTTGCCACAACCAGATCTTTTTTTACCATACCAAACATGCAAGCTCATATATGAAACATTAAAAATAAAAATACCAGCCGACTACCCAAAAACATAGCCCCAAATAATCCATTGCTTATAAGAAAGTAAAAAACATACACCAAATAACACCAGCTGGTAATGATGAGGTACTAATTATTCAACTGTTGCTGTGTTATCTGTTAGTGAATGATTTTCACTTTAAGGCCAAATTTTCAGAGCTTCATCTAGGCAAGGCAAATGCCAAGCTAGTACTGGCTGTTCATGCAGACAATCTGCTATTAGCCAGAAGCTGTTGAAAAAATACATTAAGTAACTGAGGATAATTGAGAGCTACGTGTTTGAGAGGAAACAGCTTATAACAGATTAAATCTATAAAAGTAACAACAAACAGATGGGTTTCTTACCATAGTTCTGTTTCTGTAACTTAGTAATTTATAAATTAAATCAGCATATGGAATGTTATTAGAAAATACAGCAAGGGAATTTGGAAGATAACACCACCAAAATCTCTTAGACCATTTAAAATAGGCTATTTAAAAGGAAGTTATTATTTTTAATTGTTTTGTCCAGTTTACTAGTTCCCCTTTATAGTAAGCAGCAGAGAATTAGTCTTTGAGCAAGGACAGGTGCAAGTCTCCCTGAAGGAGGCTATCAGGAGAAAGGTAAGGTAGGGGATTAAATCTAATATCTCAGAAATGGTTTGGTCTTTTTACAGATGCTTCCTCTTTTTTGTTCAAGATAAAAATTATTGACATTTGGCACATTCCTGGGTTAACCTTTCCTTGGCGGGGTGCACCACAAGTTCCTGGAGGGCATTTTCCCATAGTGGCACGCTCAAGTTGCATCTTGCTTCCAAGTCCTGCTGAGCCACGTGAGCAGCAGGGACCTCCTCGCTCCGCCGGTCCTTTCCAGGGCGCTCCTAGGCTCTCTCCTGCCTCTCCTTCCCCGTGGGAGCTGCACGCTGCAGTGCTTGGCCCCCGGCTGCAGCACGGGAGCCTCCCGGGAAGGCTGGGGAAACGTTTCCGCCAGTTTCTGCTTTTCCAGCTTTATTTTTAAACCCAACGGTAACGCTTGGAAGCATTTCTGATTAGGGAACCTCAACTTGTTGTCTCTGCTTAAAAGTGATAATCCCCCCTTAATACAAACCTCAAGTACCTTTTTTAATGAAACCTTCAGATGAATATCAAAGAGCTATTTACTCGTATCTAATATTTTAATTAGATTATATTCTCAATTTAACCCATTAAATCCCCTTTGATGATCTCCATGTTTAGTGTTTAGCCCCAGATGCTGGAGGTAATGAATATTGGACCTTTGATTTAACGAGAACTTCTGCCTTTCCAGCCTGACTCCCTTTGTATCCCCCTTTTTTATTTTCAGAGCTATAGAATTCAGTTAATTGAAGAAGTCTCTTACCACCACACATTAAGGAACCTAAATTAGCATCCCTTTTCTGATTAGAAAATGCAAGCAGACATTTTCTCTTTGATCTGAGGATTGAGTTGAAGTAGGCAACAGCCCCCTGAAAATGAGCTGATGGCCTTATTATTTGGTTGACATGCAGATGCGTCCGTGTGGTCCAAAATGCTTAATGTCTTAATTGATCACCTTCCTCCCTGGCTGTCATCCTGCTGCCTTTTAGAGCTCCCAGGAATTAGGGTGAGCTTTTCAGGTGGGTGCATTTTCTTAAAATAAAACCACCAAGTGTTAGGAAACATTAAACACATCCCTGCTCCTGTTATGCTTCTATTAGCAAGCCTCGTATCATTTATGTGAGGCTGCTTCAGGAGGGGAGAGGGAGAAGGTAGATTAAAAAAATTACACTGATCATGATCATCTCAGAAACCATTTGGAAAAGACTGTATTTTTCCCCCAGGAAAAGACATTATTTGCAGCATATGTGCAAAGAAAATCTTTTGATCTGCCTCAATACTAATGCAAATTCTTCCTGCACCGAAGAGATAGGGTGGCACAAAAAGGGCCCAAGCAAGTAAATGATGAGCATCCATCTGCTTAAAAGCAAAGGCCAAAACTTAATGTCTTTCAAATTAGCAAGACGAGGAATTTAAATAAGAACTAGGCCTCGAGTTTTGCATTAAGCATTCTGGAGAGATTTAGCTGGAGGAGAACCTGCCCGCTCCAGCTCCGTTGCTGCTGCACAGCACCACGCAGGGCAGAGCGGTACGTGCCATGGGCACAGGTGCCCAGCCAGGCCACCATCCCCATCACCTGCACTCTAGGACAGAGCTGTCTCTGAGGGGCACCGGTGCATCTGCACACACCACAGCATGGATCTGCTCAGCATTGCTGAGACATTGCCTTAAGGGGAAGGTTGTAATGACAGGTGATACCCGATTCCCTCATTCCCTTTCCTCCCCAAAAACATGGAACCATCTCCCTGAGCACAAACAACTGCCCCTTACCATGCAGTCACCAGGCAAGTGCCAGAGCAAAGACAAGCACCCATTCTGCAGTAAGCTATAATAGCACTGAAAAAGGCCTTTACCCCTCCTTGTTGCTCAGACTTAAGCACACTCTGATTGAGAATAAGCTGGCCTGGGACAGAAGAACCAACTCGGGTGGCTGCTCCCACTCCCACCACCTCTGTGACGGGACAAGTGGCTCTAAGCGCAGATTCACCGTGCCGGGTGAGTGGGGACAACCTCTGCTGGTGACAGCTGCCGGGGCGAGTTTAAGCAGCCTGCCCTACACACCAGCCTGCTCCAAACACAAGTGGTACCAAGCCAGAAACCCGGATAGAGCAGATGCTCACAGGGCGCCCAGCAGCTCAGGGGGAGCTTTGCATAATCACGAGTGCAGGGGGCATCGGCAGGTAATGCCACGGGGCTGGGCTTCCGTGGTCACCACGATGGCTGCAGGACCCGCGTCCTCTGCTGCAGCCACAGCAAACCCGGCACGCAGCGTGGGGAACAGACTCAGTCCTGGGGGAAGGAACTGGAGCAGTTGCAGCAGCACCTCAAGGAAGCGAGGCACAGACCTCACCACTCACTCATGCTCCGAGGAGTTCAGGAGCCCTGGGGCATCACGACACACAAGCTGAGCCCAGCGTCTGCCCTGACCAGCTAGCTGAGCTCCAGCACTGCCATCCGCCACGGAGTCCCTCTTCTCTTCCACACTTGCTTTACACCTTCTGCCTCCATCACCAGGCGCAGTGCATGTCTGCTGCAGCAGGAACATACCCAGCCAGACAGACCCTCTCCTTCGGCCAGTCGAGCCTTTCACACCAGGTGCTGTGCGCATCTCTGCATTTTGTCCCTTCTGCATGCACACCACATCTGGAATGCATTCAAAATGACTACGTTTACTCTCATTTTCATTGTGGAGCCTACTAGAGATTGCAAGCTAGCTCCTCACAACTAGAAGCAAATAACCCTACCCAGGACCTCTGAGCAGCCTTGCCGGTCACACTATCAGAGAAGCTTTGTCACAACTTCAACAGGCAATGGAAAAAGAAATGTTTCACCCAAGCTTATTATGGCTTAGTTTAAACCACTTAGAAACCCGATTAATCCAAGGCAGCAATAAGCCACTTGGTAAGCCTGGCAGGAGCTCCCAGGCAGGAGCCTGCAGTTAATTAAGGTGATGCTGCTGGTTTCAGCAGATGACCAGAGAGGTGGAAGCACTTGGTCATTTCGGGAAGTCACAGCACCTGTGGGACTGCAGCACTGCAGTCAGTGTCCTACGAGTGCCACCCGTGCCAGCGCTGCCCACCCGACCTGCGCGCTCCTCTTACCTTGACAGCCAAGCAAGGCAGAGGGGAGGCAGCAAAAGCATCTCACACAGCTCGGGTGGCTGCAGCATCACTAGGGCTGGCCGTGTCTCATTCACACCTTCACCCAGCGGCCACAGCCTCCTCAAGGCTGATACCACCCGGCTGCTCGTGACTCTGGAAGGTTTTACAAAATGACTTTTTAATTTTCTCTAATACTAATGGTAATAAAAATATTTACCACTGAAAGGGAAATCGAAAATATGATTTCATTTCAGAAAGCAGAGAGAAAAAAATATCTGTAATTAAAGCTAAAACTTCAGTGGTACCCTGAGAAATAGGAAATTCACCAAAACCAATCCTTCGCTTCTGTTTCTACTCTAACCTTTCCCAACTAAATGTGACTAAAAATAATAAATAAGGAGGGAAAGGGCAGTTGCAAAGAGCCCGACTCCTCTTGAAGCCTGGGGAGAACAGCCAAGGAAGAGCAGGAGCCTGCAGTTCCCCTGGACTAAGGCAGGGCCAGGCAAAGAAAATCCATTTCCCTCATCCTAACAGAGGGATCTCAAAACCCGGTGAACCCATCGGGCCCCGTGTGAGCCCCGCCGCGCCCGCCCGCAGTGCCGCCTCAGCCCCCGGCGCTGCCCTGCGCCTTTCCTCGCCTTGCTTTCCAATAATAACAGTAAGAGCTGTAAAGAGAATTCAAAGTGCTTCCCCCAGGCAAAAGGAGGCACACGCGGTTTTGTTTAACAAGCGGGTGTTTAATAACCCCGTCCCTCGGGTGTATTTTGTTTGTCCAAGATCGCCCCGCCGCGCTTGCTGGCAACACGCTGCCTCTCCCAAGAGCGGCGGTTCCTCCGTCCCTCCCCATCCTTGCAGCAGGGCCCCGTGGGGAGGGGTGCGCGGCGACCCCTCCGCTGCACGGAGCGGAGCCGCTGTCCTGGCCACACCGCCCGTCTGCATCTCCCCTCAACCCGCCCAAACGCGCGGACCGACACCACGCAGCCCAGCCAACCGAACGGAGGAAGCGCCCGGGAAGCGTCTCCGTCCCGGGATGCACAGGGCGAGATTCCCGGTGCGGCGCCGAACCGCGGTGCAGCCTCGGGAGAGCCGACCGGGCTTCCCTCGGTTTACAATTCTTAGCGTCGTGTTGCAGCCAAAATCGATGACAAAAAAAAAATGTTATTTATTTTCTTTTCATAAACACTATGGAGAATACACTTAACCTTTTGCTGGATAAGTTTGGGGAAAAATCGTTTATGATCTTTATTATTTTACACGAATCACAGCGCCACAAAACGCACCCAGCTACCCGGTTCCATCGGCTGGGGAGTGGGCAGCGAGCAGGCACACGTTTCCCTTCCCAAGCCGCGTTCCCAGGAGTCCAAAAAGCCTTGGGAAAAACCAAGCGCTAACGACTCTGAGCAACCAAATCGACCTCCCGCTAGAAGCAAACGGAAAAACAAACTAAATAACCTGGGGAGACTCGGGCAAGCCGCGGGGCTTCGGGGGCTTCTTTTGCTGCAAGTGCCAGCACTGCTTGGGGGTGCGGAGCCCCTCCCAGGGGGGGGGGGGGGGGGAAATAAAGGCAAATTAAAAGAAAACACGCACAAAATAATTAAATTAGAAGCGACCCGCGGGATTTACCTGGGAAGGGACCCCGGGGAGAGGAGGAGAGCGAAGCGAGCGCGGGTCCCTCGCTGTGACCGGGAAGGGGCAGCCCTGCTCGCCGAGGGCAGCGCGGAGGGAAGTGGGGAGGGGGCTGGGGGTTTTTAACGAGGAAGGGGATCAGCCTGGAGCCGCTTCCCACCTGGCTTCGGGCCGGAGCCGCAGGTGCTCCCCGAGCGGCGGGAAGCCTCCGGCCCCGCGCGGGAGACGCCGCTTGTCCCTTCCCGCGTCCCCGCAGGGATCGCGGTGCCGCCCCCGGTGCCACCCGCGGCCGCGCTCAGTAACCACAACACACGGGCACGGGGACACGTTTATTGGCGCCGCGGGGAGCGGGGGGCGCGGAGAAAACTCAACTGCTCCGCGTGGGAAGGGGAGGCTTGGCGGGGATTCGCCCTCTTCACCACCACCCCCCCTTCCGTTTATTATTATCATTATTATTATTGAGTTAATGGTGGCTCTCCCCCGGGCCGCGCCGAGGCCGGAGCCCGCCCGCAGAGGCCGGGGCCGGGCGCGGATCGTGTCCCCGCGTCCCCCCCGCGCCGGGGCTGGGGCCGCTCGTGGGTCCGGGGCCGCGCTCGGCCGCCCCCCGGCTCTGCTAGAGGCGGTGGGCGCCGCTGCCCAGGTCCCCCTCCTCCAGCACGTCCACCTCGTCCTCGGGCTCCTGCAGCAGGAAGGCGCCGGGGGGGCCCTGGCGGGGCTCGGCCGCCCCCTCGGGCTGCTCGGGCTCCGGGGAGCTCTGCCCGCCGCTCTCCTCGCCGCCCGGCTGCTTCGGCTCCTCCTGGCTCTTCCGCAGCTGCTTTTTGTGCTTCATGCGCCGGTTCTGGAACCAGGTTTTCACCTGGGAGAAGCGAGGGGGAAAGAACGTGTTAGAAGAGAGCGGGCTAAAATAGAACAGGAGAGGAGAGGATAGAATGGAACAAGATAGGATGGAATAGAATCGAATAAAATCGGATAATAGGTAGGATAGACTTGGATAGAATAGGATAGAACAGAATGAGATAGGATGGGATGGGATGAAACGTAATGGAATGGAACGAAATAGGATCGGAGAGACTTGGATAGGATGGGATGGGATAGTATAGAATGGAAATGAATAGGACAGACTAGGATAGGATAAACCAAGATAGGATAGAACAGGATAGGGTGGAATGGAACTGAATGAAATCGGGTAGGATAGAATGGAATTGAATTGCATGAAGAAGGGTAGGGTAGGGTAGGGTAGGGTAGGGTAGGGTAGGGTAGGGTAGGGTAGGGTAGGAGGGGAGCGGGGCAGCCCCGGAGGGCGCGGGGCCGCGCGCCGGTACCTGCGTCTCGGAGAGGCTGAGCGCCGTGGCCAGCTCCACGCGCTCGGGCGTGGAGAGGTAGCGCTGCATCTCGAAGCGCTTCTCGAGGCCGGAGAGCTGCGAGTCGGAGAAGACGGTGCGGGCCTTGCGGCGGCGGCAGTGCTTGCCGGGCAGCTCGGCGTGCGCGGGGTGCGGGAAGAGCGCGGGCACGGGCACCCCTGCGGCGGAGGTCGCGTTACGGCCCCGTGCCCGCCTGCTCCGCGTCTCCGTGCGCGGCGCCGGGCGAGGGGAAACGAAAACGAAATAAACGCGGAAAAACACGGGAGAGCCGCGGGAGAGGCCGGAGGGGAGCGGGCAGCTCCGCCGCCCTCCTGCGAGCGCAACTTGGGCTGCCGGGCGGGACGCTGCGCGGAGCCGCGCTCCTTGCGCGCTCGGGCGCCAGCGCACGGGAAGCGCCGGGGGACGGAAAACAGCGCGAGGGAAAAGAAGCACCGTTACCCGTAATAAAACCAAAAACGAAAACACGAATAAACCCCGAAGAGACAACAAAACAAGGCCGAGGTGCGCGCTTCCCCCGCGGGGCCGCGCTCTTACCCGAGGCGGTGAGGAAATAGGGGTGCGGGTGCTCCGGCTTGTGCAGCGCGGGGTGCGGGTGCGGAGCCAGGAGGGTGGGCGCGGGCACCAGGGGGTAGCCATAGTCCAGGAGCGGCACCCGGGAGGCCAGCGAGGCGCCGAAGGGCTCGGCGGGCACCTCCCGCAGGGGCTTGGGCTTGTGCAGCAGGATGTCCTCGATGAAGAAGGAGGTGGGACGCGGCGCCGGGTGCGCGGGCGGCGCGAAGTTGAGGTTCATGGCGGGCGCGGACCCCCCCCTCGCCGCCGGCCGCCGCGGTGGGCGAGGGAGCTGCGGCCGGCGGCACCTCCCTCGGAAAGAAAGCGGGGGAAAAAAAGAAAAGAAAAAGAAAAAGGGTGAAAGAGACAACAAAAATGAATTGAATAAATAGAATTAAAATAAATAAAATAAATAAAAATAAAGGGAAAATAGAATAAATGAAATAAAATAAATAAAAATAAAATAAATAAAAACAAACGAACAAAAAAAAAGTAAAGGAAAAATAAATCTGCGCTTCGTTAGTAACTGCGGCGCTGGCGATGCCCCGGGCGCGGGGCGAGCGCCTCGCCCGCCGCCGGCAAGAGCCGGGCGCTGCGCGGGCGCTGCGCGCCTTTGAGGCGCCGCGGGAAAGGGGCTCTCCAGCGAGCCAATCGCCGCCCGGCGGGCGGGGGCGCCGGCCCCGCGGGCCACCCAAACCCGCGGAGGGGGCGCGGGGGCTCCGCGCTGCCGCCCCGGGCCGCAGCCCCCCGCGGGAGCGCCGGGTCCCGTCCCTCCGGACAGCGCCCCAAACACCTACACACGCATCTATACAATATATGCTTAAAAGAGCCGCCAGCTTATATAGAAACAACGACCGGGCGCTTTCCCGCGCCGTCGCACGCTTCGCACGCTTGTCCCCCCTGCAGCAGCCCCATAAGCAGCTTGCGTCCCTGGGCTCAGGGTGCTGCCCCGCCGGGGTCTTGCTCCGTCCTTGCGCCGCTCACTCTCGCGCCAACACCTTTTTTTGGTCTTTTTTTTTTAAAATATTTGTCTTCCCCCCCGCCTAATCCGTAACATTCATTTCCCCAGAGTCAATTTGCTAAAATGAGGGTGATACACCACATCATAGCCGAGATAATTTCGGTTCGCATCTCGGAAAATTGCTCTAATTATTGATGTTAAACTCGGGGAAATTAAAAGAAGGCTCTTCTCCTTCATCTCCCGATTTTAAGCTCTAATTTGTTGAAATCGAGTTGTCATCACAATTCCAATCACTACCGTTAATAGTAAAAGTGTTCTAATAGAGCCAGAAATCTCGCAACCCATGCTATTAGATAATTAGGAAAGATGTTAGAAAGGCAAGTGCTAATCCTTGGGCGCACGGACAGCGTTTCCATCTGATCCAGCAGGTAGAACAAATTAATTACCAGAATCAATTAGTCCTAAAAGTACAGTTCTCCAGGAAGTGTAAGCCATGCCTTCCATATGGATGAGCTGGTAAATGGTAAATAGATGGGGGAGGAGGAAGAAAAAAAAAAAAAAAAAAAACATTAGCCAGGTGCTGCCAGCTGCTTTTCAGGGCCTAGTTAGATTTTTTGATACAGACTTAAGTTACTATTAAAGTTCAGACATCAAGAAAAAAAAAAAAAAAAAAAAAAGATCTCGAAAAGAATAGAAATGGCAATCGTCCCGTTTTAATGAATGTGCAAGTGGAGGCGCCCGAGTTTGCCGCTGTTACCTGCTCCTCTCGTTAGCGCGTAATTAAGCGCGTGTGGGAAGCGCGCACGTATGCGCGGCCAGCGGCGCTTTTTGCCGCCGGGAGTTGGGGCGGGGGGAATAAAAATAACAAAAATAACAGGAATAAATCCTCGTTCCCAGCGTCCCCTCCCGAAACGGCCCTTTCTCCCCGCCCGCGGCCGCTGCGGCAGCCCCGGAGCTTCCCCCTTGGCGTGGAGGAGCTCGCGAGCGGTGCCCACGTCGCGGAGGGGACGCGGGTGGGGGGTCGCGGTCCTGCCCCCCACCCACCGTGTCCCCCTGTCAGAGCCGTCGCGGCGGGGTGGCCACCCGGTGCCACCGTCGCGCATTGACTCCTCGCTGTCCCTCGGGCCGTTATTTACAGGTATTGCAGGGAACTTTTCCTTTTTTTCACAGGAAAGCAAAAATTTATTTACGAGTTAAAACCTCGGAGGCCGCTTGAAAGGTTGGTACGGCTGCATTGATGTCGGGAGCTTTATTTCAGTGTGTTGCATTAGGGATAGATTTGGTGCGGCTTAAAACCACAGGCACTTACCTTGCCTTGGCTCTTGAGGAGGGAAGGCAGCCGGGGAGCTCAGGCTCTTCATGCTTTTCAAGACAAATCCACTCCAAAAGGAAGGGTTAAATTAGAACCAGACAGCCTTGCTATGATCAAAATGGGAGCCTGGCTGCAGGGAAGAGGCCTGAAGAGCCCCGTTTGAGTAGCCACACACGCGACAGACAGAGAGGTCTTTTGAACACAAAGCGTGCCCTAATGGAGACGGCTCCGCGCGCGATGCTCCAGGCAAAGGGCGCACCAAGCTCCGGGCACCGGGTGCTGCTGCCCGCACAAGGGTGGAAAAGGCTCCCGCCTTTCCCTGCAGCAGCCCGGGAGCGGATTCCTTCCTCATCCTCGTGTCTTCGTTCCGCTCACCCCTCTCTGCTGGGCTTGGAGCCCTGGCTCGGCCGCCTTCCTGCAGCTTTGCCCACATTCAGGATGCCCAAGGAGGTCCCTGAGCAGCGACGCAGAGGCAAGAGCTGAAGGCGGTGGAGGGAACCCCATTCAGTGCTACCTACATGTGCATGAGAGGCATCTCCAGGTGTCCCAGTGCTGTCACAGGAGATGCAGGACAGGACCAACACAGCAAGAGGCAGGGCAGAGAAGGTGGCACTTTGGGGGCTCCTGCCACTGCCACCAGTTGGGAGAGCTTGGGGGAAGAGAAGGCAGAGGGCATCCGTAGAGGGGAGAAACCTTCTCAGAGCAGAAGTTCAGTCTCTAACTTAAGCAGTTCCTGACCCCACATTGCCCCAGGGATCTAAATCCAGAAATTTCTCTAAATTTTTGCCACATTTTCTGATATTCCTGGCTAGTTTCTGAAGGTAGATGCATTTATAAAGAGAAAACATACCCCCACCCCAAAGTAATCCCCATTTACAAAGACCTAGGGTCTTGTCAATTATCTAAATTTTGTACTCAAGATTTGACTTTTCAGCATGGTCACTTTTGCTGCTCCAAAACACATCACTTTTTTTTTTTTTCTTTTCTTTTCTTTCTTTCTTTTCTGTTTTCTTTTAAACAAACTAGGCACTAGGCAGCTGAGCTCTTTCCTTGGGACCTGCTGTTCCACTAGTCTTCATTGGTTATATCTTGCTTCTCTTTCTACAATGTGGCCAACCGTGGGCCCTGCTTCCTCCCTCGAGGCCTACGGGATTATTTCATCCAAGACCATCTGTACTTTGGGATCTCGGCTAATCCTTTGCTCTCAAACAATCCATTCGTGCTGCCCTAGCCACTGCTCTGCCATTGCCTTTAGTACATTAACGCCCATTCATTCGCGTTCATGCCAGATGTGCAAAAATCACCTGGGCACACCTTTGGCTCAGTGTTTTGCAATAAGTGAGTCAGAACCTTCCTTATTCCTCAAAATTCATGATGTGCGGACCTGGTGTGCCCTTGCTTTTAGCTTAGGGGCAGCATGAACCTCCTTCCCCCTTTCTCCTCCGCTCACCCTTTATTTACCCTCATTGCATTCCTAGTATTGGCTGTGTTTTCCTTCTGACTATTTCCCATGTGCTTTCTGCAGCCCCGCGCTCCTCCTGAAAACCTCACATGCCTTTCCTGCCTAAAGAAACACTTTGAATGCGTAATCCCCCATTCTGCTCCCATGTCGGCACCAGGCAGCGGCAACTTATATAAAGCTAATGGAGCAGATAAAGCTAAATGACGCAAATGCTTCGATTCTTTCCAGTCCCACTCTCGACTTGCCAACTTTAAAGTGTCTCATTTTGAAGCCTTAGGAATAAAAAGCTCGCAAATGATGCGCTCCAAGGTCAGAGGCAGCTCTTATGGGCACCCGGCCTGACCTCCCCTATCACACAGCCCGACTCTCATCCAGTGACTCTCATATCAAACTAGAAAGGGCAAACAAATCTAGGCAGCCTGTGGAAGAAATACACCTGTCTTCTAACCTCGTGTTTTATCCATTGTAAGATATACATAGGAAAGAGGTGCCTCTTGTATAAGAGGGTGAAGGAGCAGTTTTCGTTGATGCCTTGACCCCTAACAAGCACCTGCACCGCTCTGTGTTTGTATTTTGACTGGATCCTCTGGAACCTCCCGATCCATTACAGACTTTGCCCCAACCTCTGGGCAATTCCCCTCCGTTTTCACTTGAAAAGCCAAGCTCCATGGGGTGACAGAACGTGCAGATCACAGGGGACAAGCTTCAACGCGTCCGCTCGGCTCCACCTTCCAGCTGGAACGTGCAAATTGTAGTGCCACCTTAGGAGGATATATGGGACGTTTGCAAACGCCACACATTACATACATGTGGCGCTATATGCATCGCAGGCAACGCCATAGCTGCAAACCGACGCTGTATCAACTGAGCATTTTGTCAAAAGAAAAGAAATCATTCTTTCTTGAAGGATAATTAAACCTTTTTCTTTCATGTTTGCTCCGACCACAGCGCAAAACTAGTTGGCCCTGGTTTACAAAAAAGATAACCTTTTTGATGATCAAAGGGAGAGATTGGTTCCATTACTTGCATTAGTCCGAGTTGCCTGTGCTGTGGCCTTCAGCATAAAGGCAGAAATGTACTTTAGAAAGATCTGAGTAACACGCTTTACTCAAAACATTTCTGTATTATATTGCTTCTTGACTGTTTCAGCTTACTCTGTATCTCTGCACTTTATTTTAAGCACTTCAGAAGTGGATGACAGTTCTGGGGGGGAAAAAAAATATATAGACTCCAGTCAGCATCTAGCAAATGCATCTTCAAATAATGCCTTCAATCAGGGGATTACTTTGGAAATGGCATTTTGTGCATTTCCTAGGACGAGCTATTCAAATGGCAATATATGATGCAAGTTAATATCGCCTAATGTTAAAACCAGTTTTTCACTTTTGTCGCTGCGACTTTTGGCCAGAAATAACGAATTGCTCTCGATCACCTGGCACAAGCAGTGGTGCAGACGGGTGCCTCTTAATAAGCTAGCAGAGATTTGCATGGTTTCCCCCCCTTAAAAATTTAATGCACACACTTGGTTTGGCAGTAGCTGATCCGGGTCTGTCTGTCCGCTCGTGCTGGGCTCCCTGCACTGCTGTCACGAGTTGCCTTGTGCCGGTGCTCAGCACGGCCCAGCCAAACCCGCCCTGCTTCGGAAGCATGCCGTGATTTCACACTTAACGAGAGGCAGCACTTGATTCACTTGCATTTTGTTCGGTATTTTAGCTGTGTTGGGTCTTCTTCCAATTCCCGCAGCGGGTTCCGCGAGGCTGCGGTTGGGAGATGCATGCAAAGCGGTCGATGTGAGGAAAAGAGGCCCTTTCTCCCAAATGTGCTCCTGTTTGCTGCGGATTTTCCAGGGGCATCCAGCAGCCGCCTTGGCAAATTATTTTCCCATTGGTTGTTTTGCATGGAAAATTAATCCTAGAAGTCCAACAGGTCAAGAGCCATCATCTTCAAGGGAGGAAAACATCCGTGCAATTACGGGAAACAACGTATCATTAAAAAAATATCCTGAAAGAGAAGGGGATATTTTAGAACATTTTCAACTTGTGCATCTTTTCTAGCGTGTCCCATATAGGAGAGAGATGTGTGTGCCCGTGGGCACAGCTCTGTCCTATTGAGATGAGTACTTGAGTTTCAAAATAAACAAAAAAAAGGAGAATTTTCCAGGTTCCATCCTCTGGCAAATGCAATTTCCCTCCCAACACACATTAAATTCATTTAGCCTAGTGCATTTTTAATAGACATTATTCATCTATTACCTTAATGAGCTTGTGGTGAAAGCATATTGCCTCCCAATTTCAACAAAAGCAGCCTAATATCGCTGCAGCTTTTTCCCCTTTCGCCTTCTAAGGCAGCAGCATGAAGGGGAAGGGGGGAAAAAAGCTCCAGCGACAGATAAGGTTTTTATTCTGTGTCACAACACTACATTAAGAATAAAACCTTCCACTTAAACACTTAAATGAAAACATCGAGAAACTAATTTACCATTTGTAACCACATGATTTAAGTAGGAGCAGCTTTAATTTTCTTCCCATTTTCCTCATATTCAATGTGAGCCCACATTAGATTTCACTGGCTCAAATCACAACACTTAAAGCCACTTTCATTTTCTTTTTGATTAAATAATTGAAATTCCTGTCACTGCCTGCACTTTACTAGCACACAAATTTTATGTGTAAAGATAAATACTCTTTCTTCCTCCCTTCCCTGGCTGTGGGCGCTTTTTTATTTCTTTTTTTTCCTATTTTTTTTCCCCCGGTTACGTCTTAAAAGCAGGCAAGGTTCCGCTTATGGATGGTTCCATCAAATGGATCAGTACTCCGTGCCCCTATTCCGGGGAATTACACCGCTCCCATTAAGTGATTGTTTGGACCAATTACGAGCGCCGTCTTCTCCCATGTAGCCGCCGTCCGTCCGTCGCAGGGAGGCTCTTGCTGCCCCTTACCTGGAGGGCGGGAAGGTTACGCGGGCACACGCACTAATGCCCCAAGCCTGGAGTGTTGCTCAAGGATTCGGTTCCGTCAGGGTAACGGGTGTTATTGCTGCTCCTTAGCAAGTCCCTCCGACCAAACGCGAGCCGCTCTCCACAACGCCTTTTCACATCACGCGTAACCCCAGTCCGCACCATCCAGACGCCTTCCCGATATTGCCCGATGTCCCGTTTTCTGATACCAAAACTTCCTCCCGAGGCCCCTTGTCCTGCCAGGAAGTTGGGCCCATAAGTCAGGGATGGTCCTGCAGAGAAGTCAGCGTGTCGGGTCGGCCCCGGCTCTGCATTCTGAGGGGCGAAGGGTCCTTGGGGCAGCCCCGACCCCCTCGCCCTGGAAGGCCCCGTCCACGCACAATAACCGCGCGGCACAAGCAATTAGCCGGCTCCTAACGAAGCAGATGCTGCTATTGTGAGGGCGCTGCGGTGGAAGCGCGGGCAGGGGAAGGCCCTCGGAGCCGGCCGGGCTAAGCAGATATGATGCTAATTGAATTCTCGCCGGTAATTTTTCACCCCTAAGTGAACAAGAAAGAGAGGAATCCCGGAGGCTCATCTGTCCGGCTTGTGCATGGGAAAAGGGCTTTTTCCAAGCCCAGCAAATGAGCAACCTAATCCACCGTGGACAGCAAGGAGGCTCCGGCAGCATCGGAGTTTCAAACGCCACCAAAAAAGGGCCTTAATTGGCCTTTGGACACCTTAATTAACCACCGCTGCTCTCCGTGTCCCTGCGCGGCCAAAGGGCCCACTGGGACTTGCCAAGTTTCATCCCTGCTCCCTCATAGGTCTCCCAGGAAGGGGGAATTGCAGCCTCAGGAGCCCCGGGCTCTTCTCCACATGGGACCCTGAACTCCAGGGTTAGGCCTGTATTTATCTGTAAACCTGTATTTATTTGCAAACCTGTATTAGTTTTTGGCCAGCATCCTTGCCTTTTATTACTTCTGACACAATAGATGTGATTTCTCCACCTCATATTTATCAATGAGCAATTAAGTCTCTTCTAGTAGCCCTATACCAAGAAGGCCTTTCAAATTAAAATATTTTCCATTTGATTGTTAGCCGCTAAATGAAGATAGGGAAAAACAGGCTAATTGCCTCTCTCCTAATTAAGCCCCTACAATAACCCGTAATTACAGCCATATTTGTCACCTTTGTGTTGGACGCTTTAACCTGTCCTGGGCTGTAATTAGCACGTCTCCCGCGCTCACCTCGCCGCGAGATTGCAAGTGTGGCAACAAACTCTGCGCGGGGGGCTCTAATTGGGGTAATTGCCGAGCCGCTCTCATTAGAGGTACGTGGTGAGTGGACTGCAATGAGGAGGAACTCAGGCTCTTGGGCGCCCCGTTCCGGGTCTACCCTATAACCACGGAGCCTTCCACAGGGGCCACTTCTTCCTTGTGAGGAACTTTATTGTAAAATAGAGGAAAACGGAGTGGTGTGTTCCCGGCACCAAACAATCTCACCTTCACGGGGATACCTAGGCGGAGGAAGAAGTAATTTTTGGAGTCGTGCCGTTCCACTGCTGGAAACGAAGGGCGCCCAGCACTGGCCACCCTTAGGAGGCCGTTCAGGGCTGGTTGGTCGCGAGAGACCGCAGAGACAAAATGAAGCCATTACAACCTCTTAAAAGCTTTCTTGCAACAAACTAAAAATATCCGTCGCCGACAGATGCAAGCTGTCAATAAGGAATTTAAGAACTCAGTATGAAGAGTGGAAAGAGTGCAAAGTCTTGATAAACATCTCAAATTGGGTCTTACTCAGCGGGAAACGTGTAGTTTATAGTGGTAATTGTAAAGGGCATTTTACATTGAATCAATTAAACGAAAATCTTTTAAGCCCTTTTTGAAAAGAGACCTTTGGACGTTAACAGGTGATTTTAATTGGAACCATGGGCCTCGCGTCGCGGGAGGCGGGTTGGGTTTTTTGTGGAGATGTTTTTTGGCAGCTTCTATGGAGGGGAAAATCGATACACTTCCATCAGCATCTGAGCTCCTAGCGCCTTGCAAGTCGGATGGTTAAACTAGGCGAGAATTACCGCTTGCTCTGTTCGCAAGGCTTGTCCTGGCAATTAAATATCTCCGTCGCGATTCCTGAGTTGTGAAAGATGCGGGAGAATGCGCCGAGGCCGAGCTGTGTTTTCCTCCACAAGACTCTTCAGGATAATTGTTCCTAGTCCGAATCGTGGCCAAAACCTGCTATAAAAGCAGCCCGCGTGTCTTAGAGATAAATCGCATTCAGAGAAGATGTCGGATGCCCCAGCCGACACCGTCGAAGGCAGCAAACGCACGTGAGCAGCATTTCACTTTTAAATTCCTTCTCCTGCTCCTCCACGGGCACAAAGGGAAAATTACCTGCGGAGAAGCAATTGCCTCCGTGGCGGCCCAAGGGACGACGGACACGAGCATCCATCCTGGACCCGAGTTCCCCGTGTGCCTCTTGCAGCCCCCGTGCCCCTGAGCCCCGGCCACGCTGCAGGTTGCAGGAGAGGAGGTGCTGACGGGGCCGCCCCGTCCGTATGGGGCGCCCTGTCCCCTCCTCGCTCGGTGGCACCGCGGCGCTCGGGCACGGCCACATTTTCACGAGGGTGAGTGCTCGGCAGGGCTTCTCGTGCCGCCACAATCTCGACAAACAGGCTTTTAAATTAAGCAGTGATTTGGAATATAAGTGAGTGCATTTAAGCTGCTAAGAGACGGAAAGATCCTAATGGCTGAAATATTTGTCATATCACAAGTAAACTGGCTGTATCGGGAGCTACTAATATAACTAATTTTTACCAAATCCTTCACTGCTCTGTGAGAGAAAATGAGGTCAGCACAGGTTGAGGCAACATAAAATGAGCAGCTGCCAGGAGGCAGCGCGGAATACTGATAGAGGACTCTGCAGGAACCGTACTGCCTGCCCGGGGAAAGGGGGAATCAGCCTGCTCCAATTAAGGCACAGCTTCCCCCGAGCAGCCTGGCTCCCGGTGAAAAGGGGCCAACAGCCGCACGCTCCCAGTGGCCCTGGAATACAAATGCCTACCGGGAGGCTGCCCCACAGCCGCCCTGCGCTCCCAGAGCCGATTTTGCTCCATTTTCCCCCTTGCAATTACGAGGGCAGCAGCATTCCTGAGGCACTCGGATGTGAGGGGACACAGAAGAGAGCCCGGGGTGGCCAAGGGGCATCCCTGGGATTGTCCGGCTTCTTGGACTTCTATACGGCTTTCCAAGGCAGCAGGAGTCAAACCTCGGCTTCCTCTCCAGCGTATCAGGAGGGCAACCGAAATGGAGTTAAGAGGGCTTAACCCACCCTAATGGCCGAACGAGCCCAAAGCCCGTGGGGACGGTGCCCGGCAGTGCCCGGAGCAGCTTGTGCACTGTTGGGTTCAGAGGCCAAGGGCAGGTTCCCCAACCGCCCTCGTCACTCCCATCCAACCCGTCTGCCCGTGACCACCCAGCCTCATCCAGGGCGGCTCTCCCGGTATCGACATGCAGAGCCCCTTGGAAGACGCGGCCGCTTGGAAGCGCCAGACAATTCAAGGGAAATGCCATCAGCATGGATTAACAATAAAGCACAGGGCGTGCCGCACTTGCCAAGTGGAGTGGAAGAGGGTTCATATTTGATAACCATTAAACGGTTTAATGAAATAATTGTAACGCAGGCTCCCGAGCCCCGGCGCGATCGATAACTATGAGCTCTAAGCAACAGCCTGTTCCAGGGTCTGCCGTTTTCACAGCGCTGCCCAGCAGGCGGAGCGTGCGACTACAAATGCGATCGACGGCAACCTTGCATTAAACCGCCCCCATCGAGGGCGGTAATAGATTAAAGGCCACGCAGGCGCTGCAGTCGCTGGTCAATACGCTTCATTTGCCTCCTCACCCCCGCTCCGGCCGCCCTCCCGCACACTATTAGCGCGGGTCGATGCGCTGTCCCTGGCACAAGCTGCATTAGCGTGGGCTCACACGAGGGGCACGCGGGGCATCGGCCCTTCGCTCGCTTTCATGTCACAGCCCAACGCCACCGCCCGGCAGCCCGCGCGGCACTCACCGGGGCTGCGAGCGGGCTCCCTGTTCCATCTCCAAGGATCTCATCAGAGATTCCATGGCAGAAATCAGCCGCCGCCCAGTGGGAAATCCTCCCAGATAATAGAATGAGGCAGTGCTGGAAAACCTGTAGGAAAGGGATAATGATGTGGGATAGCAGGAGAAGGAAGGAAAAGTGTTGGGGGGAAAAGGGGGCCTGAGTAGAGGACTACTGTGTGTCCGTTTGCCTGCTAATTAAGGCCAGTGTTGTTAATAAATGCAGAGACTGCAGCTCTGGTGAGTGCCTGCTGCTTTGCTGTGTTTTACTCTTGGAATCTGCCCTGCTCTAGAGGCAGGACCAGCACGGGGCTCTGAGTCCTGTGCTTTTCCAGTGGGTGACTGTAGACAGAGCTCAACATTCAGCCTCTTTCCTTCCTTTTTTCTTTTGGGGGGTGTGTGTGTTTTCCTCTAATTTTTTCATCTATTTCCTACTACATTTCCTATTCTCATCTTCAAATCAGGCATTGGAGGGCCTCAGCTTGGAGCTTGGTCCTGTCAAATATCTGAGACATTTGAGAAGGGCTGCAGGGGTGAGGCTGTCACTGGATGTAGGCATTTCAACACACCCTGCTTATTACCATGAAACCATACGGGAGATCCCTTTCCTTAGGTTTTAAAGCCCAAAGAAATACACATAAAACACATTCTGCACCAACTTGCTGTAGGAAGTTGTTACACTCAAACCAAAACTGTTCCCTACCCTAACTAAGCCAGCCCTTCGAAATCCTAGCTTACAAATCCTAGCTTGACACAACTTGTACGGGCCATCCTAACAAAAATAGCACATTTCACTTGTCATGTCTAAAAGGTCCCAAAACACCTTTCCTCAACACACTGCTACACTGATCCTGTTGCACACTCGTAGTGGGATGCAAAGAACAAAATGAGAGGCTGTTACCTGCTGAGACCAGCCGAGCAGGAACATTTTGTGGGGTTTAATGTGAGCCCTCAGTAAATCAGAGCAGCATTCAGACTATGGTAACAACTACTGACACCTTGTGGGCACAACACACCCGCGTACCCAGGCAGGAGCAATGGTCTATTCCTAACACAAACCCAAGTGCAGCTTAAACAGCACCGAAAACGCTTGTTTTATCAAGTGTGCTTTTTCCCTTGTCACATGAGCAAATCTCCTATCTCCACTACTTTGCAACTATTAGGAAGTAATAATTTGGATGTCAATACTGGTGCAAAACAAAACTGCTGCTTTCCTGTGGAAAACTTCCCCTGTTACTAGGTAGGAAAAAAGATCAGTGCTTAAGGTGCGGACAAGATGTGAGCTTTTTTTAATCAATAGTTGCAGTAAGGAAGAAAAACAAGCTTGGATCTTGCAGGTCTGGCTCACTGCTCTGGTGTATGGACTGTGCCTCTGGGCCTTTTTCCTTCTACATCCTGCAGTAAAAGGGTCATTATATTCCTTTTCAACAGTGGTACCCTGTCTGCAAACCCTCCAACTGAAAAATAATCCTGCAGATCTGTGTAATATTAGTCATGGTATGGTGCTGCACAAACTCTCCCAACTGTTAGGTGATCAGCCTCTCAGCTCCTGGCTCTTCTTAGCCCACCTGTGGTCCAGGCAGCACTACAGACCCTTCCAAGCAGGCCATATGAGGCAATAATGGAAACATTAACTCACAAAGCACCTTCTGACATAAGATTCAGTGTATTTAACTTCCTTAAAGAAAGGTTACTCCCCAGAGGCTGGGGAGCAAAGGAAAAATTCAGAACTTAGTTGGCTTGCAAACTAGCCAGAACTAAACTCAGGAAGGCAGACTGCAACTCTATACCTTCCTTAGAGAACACGGTCAGTTGTGGACTTACCCCTTTGAGCCTCAAGTACGTGCAAGGCTACCTTCACAGCCCAGGAAAGAGACTCACTTTAAAGCTCATGATCTTTCCAAGCTGGGGGAAAAAAGCACCTGCGACAGAGAACTTGAAGTAATTACCCCTCCCTCCAGTGTCACACATGCCAAAGAAACATCACACATGCCCACACCCAAAGAAAGAACCAAGATGCACTGTGATGCCCATTAAATAGTTTTATTCCTCAGGACATGAATTGCATTTCCACTTGTTTACAGTACTGTAAAGTGCAATGGTATTCATCTCCCCTCCTGTGCACATGTTCAAGTATTTAAAATGCCCAGAATTTTTTTTTTACAGCAGCTCAGTTATGGAGTTTTGATCTGGCAATATACCCAGATGTGCCTACAGGTTTGGGTCCTTCAATCTAAGCCCCAGGCGGGGTCCTCCAACACTAACTGCTAGTGGAATGCATTTCCCAGCATCTTTAGTCCACCTCCTCGATGGTTGGTCCGGAAGAAGCGCCCCCAGATGGAGGTGCTCCACCACCAGGGAATCCACCAGGCATCCCTCCGGGCATCCCTCCGGCACTCTGGTACAGCTTCGTGATGATGGGGTTGCACACCTTCTCCAGCTCCTTCTGCTGGTGCTCAAACTCCTCCTTCTCGGCCGTCTGCAAAAAGATCCAAAGCTTAGCATGGGCTATGCAGACGCACACATTGCCAAGAAGCTAACTGCAGCTGCACTACTTTACCAGAGAAGCTATAGAGGTTTTAAATTGCTCCTACAGCCACAGCCTCAGCTGGGAAGCTAGAAAGCTGTGCTCTTGTAGAGTTCCTGGTCGCTCAGACATCCAAGGAAGGTGCTTGAGCCAACACAAGTCTTTCGACTTCTGGTGGAAACTACGAATGGCTTTGGAATCACCTTCATCACTGCAACCAGTTCCCCATTCACTGACTGCTCCTTGCAATGCAGGCATGCTTCAGCTGAACACCCCCAAAGACAACACAAACATACCTGGTTCTTGTCCAGCCAGTTGATGATTTCATTGCATTTGTCCAGGATTTTCTGTTTGTCCTCATCAGAGATCTTGCCCTGAAGCTTCTCATCTTCAACAGTAGCTTTCATGTTGAAAGCATAAGATTCCAGGGAGTTCTTAGAGGACACCTTATCACGCTGCTTCTCATCTTCTGCTTTGTATTTCTCTGCTTCCTGAACCATGCGCTCAATGTCTTCCTTGCTCAGGCGACCTGTGGAGGACAACCATGCTTTAGTCAATGCTCTTCAAGACACGCATCTTTGGCAGAGAACTCTTGTGTACGTCATTCAACAACTACTATGCCTTAGTTACTTGGCCATATAAGCAGTACCAGCCATACACAGTCCACTAACTTTCAGGTGCTTGCACTTCAAAACAGCCTTAGGCCTCCCCAGAGCTTCAGCCTAACTGCACCAGCTAAACTCGCAGCTTATTGTCAAGACTGCATCGAATTATGATGATCTAGACAAGTGCTTTACCAACAAGTAGCAGCTGTGCAGGCTCCCACCCTCAGACACAGGCACCACTTACCTTTGTCATTTGTGATTGTGATCTTGTTCTCCTTGCCCGTGCTCTTATCCACGGCAGACACGTTCAGGATGCCATTGGCATCGATATCAAAGGTTACTTCAATCTGAGGTACACCTCTGGGAGCAGGGGGAATACCCGTCAGCTCAAACTTGCCCAGCAAGTTGTTGTCCTTGGTCATAGCTCGTTCCCCTTCGTAGACCTAGTGAGAAAGACACCAGGAACATATGAGTTTGATCACTGAGAAACTAAATCTTAATAGCGTCTGCTCTGCAAGGACACGGTCGCTCAGACATCCAAGGAAGGTACTTGGACCAACATAAGTCTTCCGACTTCTGGTGGAAACTACGAATGGCTTTGGAATCACTTTCATCACTGCAACCAGGTGTTCATCTGCCAACACACAGCAACCACAACATGGTTGCCTGCCCAAGGCTTACTTGAAAAGCAGTAGCCACTCAGGGTCTCAAGATCACTGCACCTAGCCCCATGTCACACCACTTGATGTCGCCTACCTACCTGGATGAGCACACCAGGCTGGTTGTCCGAGTAGGTGGTAAACGTCTGGGTCTGCTTTGTGGGGATGGTGGTGTTTCGCTTGATCAGGACAGTCATGACACCACCGGCGGTCTCAATGCCAAGAGACAGAGGCGTCACATCCAGCAACAACAGATCCTGGACGTTCTCAGACTTGTCACCAGACAGAATAGCAGCCTGAACAGCTACAAATATAAAAACCATTAAGAACCCTGCAACACATCATCCCTTACACTCAAGCTACCCAAAACGCTCGCTCAGACATCCAAGGAAGATTTTGGCCATCATTAGTAGACTTCTGGTGGAAACTACGAATGGCTTTGGAATCTGATTCATCATTGCAAGTGTAAACAAGTCTATTATCAGAATCTAGTGCAAAATTAAGGTCTGCATTAACGCTGCTGAGATGCATCTCAGCTGTCACCTTGCCAACCCCCCCCAGAATAACTTTAGCTGTTCACATGCACTAAGTGTGAAAGGTCCATCTTTCATGCTGTTATTACCTGCGCCATAAGCCACTGCTTCATCAGGATTGATGCTCTTGTTCAACTCTTTGCCGTTGAAGAAATCCTGAAGCAGTTTCTGAATCTTTGGGATGCGAGTAGAGCCACCAACCAGTACAATGTCATGGATCTGAGATTTGTCTAACTTGGCATCCCGCAGGGCCTTTTCTACGGGATCCAGGGTGCCACGGAAGAGGTCAGCATTCAGCTCTTCAAAGCGAGCTCTGGTAATGGATGTGTAGAAGTCAATGCCCTCATAGAGAGAATCGATTTCAATACTGGCCTGCGTGCTGGAGGAGAGGGTACGCTTTGCACGCTCGCATGCAGTGCGGAGGCGACGCACTGCTCTCTTGTTCTCGCTAATATCTTTTTTGTGCTTGCGCTTGAACTCAGCGATGAAGTGGTTGACCATGCGGTTATCAAAATCTTCTCCACCCAAGTGAGTATCACCTGCAGTGGATTTTACCTCAAAGATGCCATCTTCAATTGTCAAAATGGACACATCGAAGGTGCCACCTCCAAGATCAAAGATAAGAACATTTCTCTCAGCACCAACCTGCAAGAGATATTACACATCCATAGTACAACTGTGTCTCTCAGCCAGTTTTGGCTTTTACTGGTCAGAGATAGTGACTCCAGAGCTTACCTTCTTGTCTAGACCATATGCAATAGCAGCAGCAGTTGGCTCATTGATAATTCGGAGCACGTTGAGCCCTGCAATGGTTCCAGCATCCTTTGTAGCCTGGCGCTGGGAGTCGTTGAAATAGGCTGGTACAGTGACCACCGCGTTCGTAACAGTCTACAAGAGAACAAGCAGAACAGTGAGCCACACATGTTCACAGCTATGTATATCTAAGTTGAGATTTACTTCCCCCCCCAAATAGTCCTGTAACTCACCTTCCCAAGATATGCTTCTGCGATTTCCTTCATTTTGGTTAAAACCATTGAAGAAATTTCTTCTGGGTAGAAGCTCTTTGTTTCTCCTTTGTACTCAACCTGGACTTTCGGTCTACCAGCATCATTCACCACGGTGAAAGGCCAGTGCTTCATATCAGACTGGACAACAGAATCGTCAAACCTACGCCCAATCAATCGTTTAGCATCTGTAAAAGTAATTAGGAACAATAAGCATCTTCCATCGCAACACAAAAGTATCAGAAAATCCTTCTAAAATCTAACATAGAAGTAATTTTACATTCTCATTAACCCCAAATTATTAACACTTTATTGTAGCTTAATTTAGGCACTAGTAAAACAGCTGCAACTTTGAAATATTCCAGTGCCTAGCACTATTAACTCCCAGACCTGACTGCAACAAATACCTAAATACTCTAATTGTAACTGTGGAAAGTCTTGAAATTACGTGGCCTTCCATAAATATTTGACTCAGATATTATTACATGAGTCATAATACCAGGACAATTGCTAACAGGTTAATTCAGTGAAAGCAAAGGCTAGCTACAAGCTACCTGTAAGGCATTGCTTTCTTAATGCATATTGTAAAAGAAGAGCTTACTGCTTAATTGTCATGCTGTTGAAGTTAATTAGCCATTTAATGTCCCTGCAGGAAACTCGAGTTTGTCACCTGGTACCAAGCCTAAAGACAGTTAACAGGAGACTTCTTACCAAAGACTGTGTTGGTTGGATTCATGGCAACTTGGTTCTTTGCAGCATCACCAATCAACCTCTCTGTGTCTGTGAAGGCAACGTAGCTTGGCGTGGTCCGGTTACCCTGGTCATTGGCAATGATTTCCACCTTCCCATGTTGGAACACACCAACACAGGAATAGGTGGTGCCAAGATCAATTCCGACTGCTGGTCCCTTCGACATTTTGTCTGCAAAGGGAGATAATGAAAGGTGAGTTCATTTGCTACCATCTGCCTTCTGCATGTGAGCTAAAACTCTACATTCAGAATTACAATCTCTTGGAAAAGATAAATGTAATACGAACACTAAGAGATTTTAATAAATAATGACGTTTTGATCACATAAATGATAGAGCTAAAAGCCCGGAACACTTTGCGCTGGAGGGTGGAATGGGAAGGCCCCAGCACGTGCGGGAGCGCAAGGCCGCGGACTCCATGTCCCATCATGCAGCGCCCCGCCGGGTCACGTGGCACGAGGCAGCCATCTTGCACGCGAGACGCGTGGCCCCCCCTCCTCGCGTGGGCCGAGCTTCCCGGGCCATGTGGCCTGGCACGGCCCCAGGGCGACCGCAGCACCAACCCACGCGGCGCCCATGGGGTCGCGCCGACCCCCCCGAGCCATGGGCCTCCCCCCACCACGTGCTAGCTCCGTAAGACCACCGTCCCCTACAAGACTACAACTCCCAACATGCCTCGGGCGCCCCAACAGCCATATCCCACCCCCCCCGGCTTCCCCAGCAGAGAGTGAAATGGGCGCCATC